>JAJONR010002465.1:0-73074 GCA_029582245.1 Solanum etuberosum | reverse complement strand
TCGAATGAAGTTCGAATTATACTCTTTATTCATTATTTTGTATATATTGACGTTAGGCAAACTTAGGCCGTTTATTGTATTATTTTTTTATTTTATTACTTGTGTATATTGCATGTTTGTTCTACTTGTATATTTGTTTTTATCTCCTCCTCAATTTGAAAAAAAATGAATTCAGTCGGGACCCACATTTGTGGATTTCGAAGGATGCCTAACACCTTCCCTTCGAAATAACTTGAACCCTTATCTAGAATCTAATGGTTTCGTAGACATTTTTAATTGGTTTCCTAGTTTTTTCCTAAAATTAGGTGGCGACTCCTTTAAAACATCTTTTTTCTTAAAATTCTTTTAAAATCGACTTAATTCATTATTTTTCGAGCCCCCGCGACGTTTCTCCCTATTTGAATAAAGTAGGGATGCAAACAACATGTCTTTCATCTTCGACTAGCATAGGGCTTTTTCTACGGGTAAGAAGAAGTTTTGATTTTTTAGGCATATTATGAAAATAAAACAGAAAAAAATAAAACACACATAAAAATCACTTCAAGAAATGAAAATGATGAGATGATGTCCTTTAAAATCAGGAGAGATATGGTAAAGAATATGAGAAAGTTAATGACCAATCTCTTAGCACAAAAAGATAATCCAAACTGGGGTGGCAATATAGTCACCCTCCCACACCAGCGGTTCTATCCCAGGCTTTGCCAAAGTCATGGTCTTAGTATTGAAATCTAAGATAGTAAAATTTGGAGAAATCCAAGTCCTACCCAAAATTACATCAAAGTCAACTATATCAAGAATATTCAAATCTACATAAGTTCTACTCCACACAAAAGTCACAAGGAAAGACCTATACACCTTCTCAACTAGCACAGACTCACCAACAAGAGTAGAAACACTAAACTTGGCTCTCTTATGAATCTTATTGAATGTTGTCACCTTGGCGAAGTCATCTGGCTTCACTCCCTAACCCCCATCACAAAATCAACCACTTCCTAAAAATATTTTGCTGAAGAATCCACCTATAAAGATGGAATCTGCAAATCTGATCTCAATCCCTTCATAAAGCGGCGAATTCACTCTTTCAGACTGAAGCAAAGGTGAGTCGTATATCTAGATAAACATGAAATTTGGCCTCATAGGCTATAATATATATCTTCCATTGCTCTATATTCAGGAACTCATCTCTCTTCTTGTCCCTTAAAATACAGGGGATATACTTCTCCATGAAGAAGCCATAAAATGTTGCCAAAGTCATAGGTAGTGGCTTTGCTGGTCGACGCTCAACATTAAACCACCACCATATTTTGGCGTCTCCCTAGCACTGTTATGTCACAAATTTAACATCAAATCACTCTACTATATCAATCTTATAAAGTAGCTTATGAAAATTAACAAGGAAATCATAAGTATCTTCAGATTTAGTACGCTTAAAGGCCAGAAGTTTCAAATTTAAGAACTTAATAAAGATATCATGTTGGTTATTAGTCATTACAGTCCCTGTAGTCAATTCGGAAATCATGCATATTTCCAAGGAAGCATCCTCTCTTGCAGCTGTTGGTGTTTTCACTTCTATTGCTCTAGTTCTGACCATATGTGAAATAAAGTGAAGAAGGTGAGATACCAATTTGTATCACCTAGATACCAATTAGATTCAAGTAATAGCATGAAAGAAAGAAGGAATGGAGTTTCCTAAAGTCCTATCGCCTCTCCAAGAAAAGTAAAGGCGTCCCCGTACTATTTTGCAAGACTCTACTATACTTTTACTTGTGTAACGAACCTAAAGCTCTGATACCAAGTTTGTCACGAACCAAAATGAGTCATGAGTGGCACCCACACTTAACCTTCTAGGTGTGCAAACTAACAAATTCAAACCCCAACTTATAATCATTTTTCAACGTATGCACTACAACAATAATGAGGAAACTCAAACCTTATTAAAGTAAGAAATAAAAATCCTCTAGAGTCTATTACATGTCATTCCCAAAACCAGAAAGTCATCACATCAAGAACATCTAATCCCAAAATACTAAGTCTGAGAGTATCAAAGAAACCATAATAAATGAATAAAATAGTTTGTGTCCGAAAACTAAGGAAATCATGCCATGACTGAGAGAATCGAACACGAGCAAGAAGAAATAACTCACCCTAGAATCTGATGTGCTGGAGACTTGCTAGAGTTGTGGGCGAGTCGAAGTCACTGGTATATTCATTGCACTGCATAACAGGAAAACAAAGAAAAATACAAGTAGGGATCAGTACAGGGCAACATGTACTGAGTAGATATCACCGGCTGACTAAAAATAGAAACCCAATCTTTATGCACACACCCCTAGTACTTTCTAGATTTGGTAGATAAAATTTGCCTTAATTCCTTATTTGTTTAATTTATATTGGAAAATAGTTGTCACTAAACGCCTATATATATATATATATATATATATATATATATATATATAGACGTGTTAAGAATCCAATTTGCTAATTTATTTCAAGTTGTGAAATCAATTGAAGGTGATCCCATCTCTCAATTCTTGTGGTTCGATCCTGACCTCTAAAGTGGGGTATAATTTTGCATACGACCGTCCATGTCGTAAAAATGGGACATAATTTAGCATTTATCAAAAATAGCATCATTTATCGGTGATTTGTTAATGATTGTCTCTTGTTGAATTTTAGATTTGAATGTCTGTTCATTTTGTGCTCTTGTTACTTTGTATTTGTGTTGTTGGTTACCAAAACTGGGAAATATTGATCAAACGGGTGATGAAGAAAGTATCGATGGCACGGGTTTTACAAATGAATGTGCCGCTAATGAAGCACTATGTGTAATTGGGTGTGGCAGAAGCAATACACCTACCAACGGAGGTAGGGAATATTGTGTTTCAAGTGATGAGTGGATCAGGATGCAAACCAACACTCAAGGAATTTTATGGAAGTTTGTCTCCCATTCAAGCTAAGGAACATGAGTCAAGAATTTGTCTAACTAAATTTGTTTCCTTTCTCATTAACCAGAGAATCTACAACATGGATTTGAGAGTTGCCCAGAGGGTCAATTATGACTTGGGACAATATAAGGACTGCCATTTTCGAGAGATTCAATCCACGTTCAAAGATATTTAAATTGAGGGATGAGATAAACAACTTTGAACAAATGCTGGGAGAAGATATACGTGAAGTGTGGCCGAGGTTTAAGAATAAGGTGGTAGAATGCTTAAACCATGGGTTGTATGATCAAGTTTTACTAAGAATTTTCTACCATGCATTGGATGAGGTGAACCAAGGAGTGGTAAATGACTTGGCTTGAAGTTCCTTCATGAACTTTACCTACCCTAAAGCTACTATCTCTCTTAATCAAATGACCAAAATTAATATGGCATGGCATACTCGAGATAGAGTGAAGGGTGTTAGTGTCATTGCATCAAAAATATCAAAAGAAATGAGAAAGAACAAGGAGGAACATGATGAACAAATGGCTAAGATGATGACGAGTATAGAACTCCTAACAAAACACATGATTGACACCAGATCCAAGAGTGTAAATGCCATTGGAACATTGCTTGAAGAAGAGGCTGCTTATGCCTCATTTGATGAGGATGTAAGATATTTGTCAAACCAAGGGTCATGCTCTCGATTGGGGTACAAAGCGACTAACCAAGGTCCTTGGCGTCTTTAGGAAGAGAATCAAGTTTTGAGAGATTGACATGGTCAATGGAGAAACAAAGAAAGACAATGGCGTGATCAAGACAGAGGTAGAGGTAGGAGCTCACAAAGAGGTAAAGGTAGGAGCTCAAATCCATATGTACCTTCGAAAAAAATTGAGCTCAATTTCGTGCACCATTAGGGTGCAAAAATTAAATAAAGCCTTATGTTATTTAGATGAGAGTATCAATTTAATTCCTCTTTTGATTTTCAAAAAGTTGGTCTCGGGAATCCCAAATCCACTCCTATGAAGCTATTAATAGAGGTTCAACCTATGAACAAACTGGTTGGTATACTATTTGTCATTTTTGTCTAAGTACATAAATTCATATTGCTGGTAGATTTTGTAGTACTTGATTGTAATGTGGACCTAGAAGTGCCTATCATCTTAGGCTGGCCATTCCTCTCTACAGGTCGAGCACTTGTTTATGAGAGAGTGGAGATATCTGATTTTTGGTTAGAGAAGAATCATTGAAGTTCCAACTAGGCATACCTACAAATCCACCTAATGAATGTAGAGTGGTGTCCGTGAAGTAGTCTAAGGATGAGCTGATGAAAGATCCATGAGAAAGGGAAATGTCGCCCATATCGAGTAATCTTGAGGTACTTGCGTCATGCCATGACATTAAATCAAGCGCTTCTTGAGAAGCAACCCAATTGAATTTATTTCCTTGTTACTTCACTTTTTTTGTATTTTGTATGTTTTAGTGGTGCAAAAATATGCCAAGTAATAAAGATGAGAAATTGATCATCTTGGCCATCAGGGCCAGATAGGTGTAACGCCGGTTGGTTATTGTACACCGCCAGTAAAATTCAGGTTCCCTTCGGATAACTAGGATGGATTTTTGGAACTTGTGCTTGATCGGCGAACCGTCGGTCAAACATTATATAGCACAAGTCAAAGTGCCGGTGTAAATCAGTGCACTAGAAGAGATTCTCCGAGTGTGCACCGTAATTGGTGTATTGTCGGTTGCAATTAGTTTATTGCCAATCATGCGCAAGTCAAGTAAATGTAAAGAGGTTTTAATTTTGACTCTTGAAAAACTAAAAAGGGAAGGATTGTTACTGTCTTTTCCCAAAATCCAAATAGCCAAAACCCTTCACCACCTTCCTTATACACTCCCCCTAACCTCCATTCCCACATTCATCCACTCCTTCAACTCCCAAACCTCCGAACACCCTTCCACTCTCTATCTAAACCCATTTCATCTCTCCCTCACCTCATTCTGAATTCTTTCTATTTCATAATATGAAAACCCCCCTTTTTGGTGAAGTTGTTGAGTTGAAATCAAAACCGTCATTAAAGCTCTTTGCTTTTCCTCCTTAAAAATTGCAACTATCTGGTATGTTACTCTACTTTCTTGATTTTAAGTTTCACAATGTGACAATTTGGTAAAGATTTTATGCTGTAGTTTCAGTTTTCTTTGAAACATAGTCGTTTTAACTCAAAATTTGTTATTAGAAAAAAGGGTTTCTATGCTTAAAATTGCTAAATCTAAAAGAAATTTGCTTGATAATGACTTATAGCATGTGAAATTGAAGTTAGATAGCTTAAAATTTGAGTTTAGGGGTGAAGTCTTAGTAACCCATTCGTGTTTACGTAGTGTATAAAATTTCTCTACGATTAAATGGATGACGTCATTCCTAAGAGTAAATTTGTCATTATGTGAATCTTTGATTTTTGGGCTGAAATTGTGAATGAATAGCTTTGCTATGAATTGTTGTGCTGATTTGAGTGACTTTAATATTTTTATGAGGATGAAATTGCGAATGAGAGTTCATACATTGCTATATTTTCCTGCTTGTGTGCTTGATGATTCCCAATGATAGACGGGGTAATGTCCCTCTAAAGGGAAATCGTCAAAATTTGTGTGGAATTGCCCCGTGAGTCATTTGGGTAAGTCTGAGTACCCATTGGAATGAATTATTGATTGTTGAGCTAAAGTTGGACAAATTTTGGTCATAGTGGTGAATGTAAAACACCTACTCTTTACAATGGTTGTCCTGAAATTTGCAGGTGCAATGCTGGTTAAGCGAGGGACTTCGCTATTCCTCAACCTCCGACTAGTGTTTCAGTTGCGACATTAGGTCCCATTGGCAAAACGTTGGAGTAATGCTCGTCAGTCCAATTGCTTGTCAGTTTCCTGCTTGGTGGCGACACTTGAACTTGTGGTCTACAAACTTGCATCTACAAGCCGCCAATCAAATACTAGTCTCAAATTTGTGCTTAAATGCTAAAATCTTTTTATGCTCCTATTTTCTTTTTCTTTTGCAACTTCTTTTAGTTCGACTTCACTCCATAAAAAAATCAAACCCCATAAATATGTGAAATTGGTTTTCGCACAATTCCAATTGTAAAAAATAACTTCTAGAAATGGTCAATCAAACAAAAAGGATCACCAAACCTCTTCTTTCAAAAGAACGAGCAAAAGCAAAAGAAAGGGCAAGGAAAAATCTCCTCAAAATGCAGAGGTGGAGCACATCCGCTTTGGATTTGAAGGGATAAAAGACAAGTACACTCTTTACAAAAGTAACCATACCTTCACTCCAGAAAAGAGGTTCATCATAATCGGGTTATAGGAGGAATTCCCTAATATCGTGTAGTAATGCACCACCAGAAATCTTATGCCCCTTGTAAATTCCTTAGAGATTTCTTCCCAGAGTTTATAATAGAATTTTATGCCTCATATCAGGCAAGGCAGGAGACAATGGGTCTTTGTGGGGGAAATAGAAAAGTTTCCAACTATGCCTTCTATAACAACCCGGATCCGAAAGAGGGAAGCCTAGAAAATTGCAGCAGTATCAGGTGCCATCCACGGTGGACAACCACGGCCCGTGGGTTGGCCTACGGACCGTAGGTCGGTCCGTGGATTGGTCATTCCAAAATTGGTCCAGACTATGGACCACTATGGGACCTATGGACCGTAGGTGGGTCCACGGTCCGTGGTCCAGGGGCCATGTGTCAGGCCAAAATGCTCTGAAATTAGTGATGGACATGAAGGACGGACCGTAGGTTCATTCACGGTCCGTCGATGGGGTCTCATCGATGGCAGCTGTCAGTTAATTTTCAGGGTTAGTTGGGTCTTTTCCTAATTAATTAGTTCATATACTATGTCGTTTGTTCTATGTTTAGGACCCCTATATAAGTCTTTTTACCCCCAAATTCACCCCATTTAATTCATTCTTCCAAATTCCCAAAAGACAACCAAATTCCTCTCCAAATATTCTCTATCTAGAAACTTAAAGAAGAAGAAGAAGGATTCACCTAGGGTTTCAAGCTAAGGTTCCAATTTCTCCATTAAAGGCTAGAATTTGGAGTTAAGGTATGATAGTTTTCATCCATGTAGTTCCTAAATTCCTCTATTTTAAAAGGTAGAATTCCCAAATCTAGTTAGGGTTTTATTCAATTAGCATGGGTTCTTTTCATTATTTATTTAATTGATTCGATTATGATCTTCTAAGCATGAATTGATGAATTGCAATAATTTGATGATGTTTTCCCCTATGAACCCATGTAATCCCATGTTTTCATGTTATGAATCATATGATGTGGGATTTTGATCTTGAATGAAGAGTTCTATGAAATAAAGCATGTAATGAGAGGATTGCATGAATTTATGATGAAATCCATATCTAACCCTTGTTTTCTAAATGTTGATGATTGAAAGAGGGTTTTTGGCCTTGAAAGGTGTTTATGGAATTATACATGTTTTCATGAGAATTATGTAAATGCTTTAAGGATGCTTTGAGAGTAAAGTACAAAAGATGATGTTGTGTTATGAAAGGAAATTCTCATAAACACACACTAGCATGATGTGAAAGGTTTTCTTACATAGAAAGGATTCTTAGGTTGAAAGGCTTTCTCACATAATTGAATCAATGAATAAGATCTATCCTAATGAACTAGCTTGGATTGGAAAAATAACATGCCTTTCCATGGATAATGAGAATAAGTAAGAAAATACTATTCCGTAGGATTTATGCTTAATACCGAGTGGATATTGACATCGAGATGGATGCTCTCCCGTTAGTAGAGGCCGGGTTTATAGAAGAAGTCTAATGAGATAGAAGCTCTCGCGTTAGTAGAGGCCAGGTTTCTAGTAGAAATATCCTTATCACTTAACTATGTGACCCAATAGGTTGATTAGCTCGTGGATCCACTTAAGCTATAAGTTCATGGTTCTACCTTAGGCAAGTAGAACTACCCTTTTCGGTGTGGGAGACACCGGGTGATCATGTTATAGCTCACATGGTCTCTATGTCGGTTAATTCTAATTACCCACATTAATAAGGAACTAAGGTTACTCAAGAAGTATCACATATGTGTTCAAAGGCTTTAAAGATGATGTTAGCTTGTATTGACCTCGATTTATGACTTATGTTTTATAACTCTTTCATATTATGTTTTAGCTTGGTCAATTGCATGTCATGAAAAGTAATGCCTCCTTTTAGCATGCTTTAAATGTTTTATGCATGGCTATCATACTTGGTACGTTGTTTTGCACTAACACATACTCTTGCCTACATTTTCCCCAAATGTAGGGTCCGACAGATAAGTTTCCGAGTCTCATGGCTAGTAGTTAAGTTCGTGATTTCCCGAGCTTTGGTAAGTCCTCATGCTTCAAGGATGGAGTTATTGTTTTATTTTCTTTCATGTATTTCCCTTTCGAACATGATGTATGGCCTTGGCCCAATTTCATTCTATTGTATTAGATGGCTATGATGAGTCATGAGTTTAGACTTCTGCTTTATTTTATAAAATGTTTTGGACTTAGACTATTGTTTCACTCTTATTGTTCTATTTCTTATGTTATGAGAGATAAGTGGGTTGTTTGGAGTCCTTCGGGGTTCTATACACCATGTTACATCTAGGGGATACCCCTGGGTTGTGAAAAACTGGGTAATCAGAGCACAAAGTTTAGAATGGTCCTAGGATGTCGCATAAGACACGTCTAGTTGAGTCTTGTTCATGAGTGTGAAGCGTGCCACATTTATGAATGAGAGGCTACAAGATGATTCAGAAACTCCACTTCTTTCATTAATCTTAAATCGTGCGATAGATTTTAACTCTATAAAGTCTCTCTCCTAATCCTTATCCTATGTTCTTCAGGATATGGCTACCCGAAAAGCTTATACTAGAAGGAATGCGAGGGAATTATGGAACAAGAAGCTCCTCCCCAAACTCCTCAAGTTCTGGTCGATCCTTTGGCTGAGCATGTGTCCAATGCGGAGTTTAGGGCTGCTTTTCAAGGGTTGGCTCAAGCCGTGACGGCCCAAGCCAATATGGAGGTTGTGGTTCCCGCAAGCTCAAGTGTGAATACGACTGCTTCAAGAGTGAGGGACTTCACAAGGATGAACCCTCCGGAGTTCCATGGGTCTAAAGTAGAGGAAGATCCTCAAGAGTTATCGATGAGGTCTATAAGATTTTGATGATCATGGGAGTGACGCTGGTAGAGAAGGCGGAGTTGGACGCGTATCAATTGAAAGGTGTTTCTTAAAATTTGTTTAACCAATGGAAAGAAGGGAGACCAGAAGATGCAGGTCCTCTAGAATGGGAGAAGTTTAAGATTGCTTTTCTTGATAGGTTCTTTCCCCTTGAGATGAGGGAAGCTAAGGTTCTTGAGTTCATTAACCTTCGACAAGGGAGTATGAGTGTGAGGGAATATGCTCTAAAGTTCACACAATTTTCTAGGAATGCTCTAACAATGATTGCCGATTCAAGGGCTAGGATGAGTAAGTTCATTTCGGATGTGTCCGAAATGGTGGTTAAAGAGTGCCGAACTGCTATGCTCATTCATGATATGGACATCTCTTGTCTCATGGTGCATGCACAACAAATTGAGGAAGAGAAACTCAAGGAAAAGTCTAGGGAGGCAAAAAGGGCTAAGACCGGTGATGGTAAATTTTCACATGCAAGGTCCGATGGGCAAGGTCATCCTAGATTTCGGCAAAGGTTTTCCGGTCAAGGTTCCTCCAATGCTCATCCTAAGTTCAACAAAGATAGGGTGTCTAACCCTAAGCCTCAAGGATGTAATCGTGGTGGTTCTTCATTGCCTATGTCTACTTGTGCTAAGTGTGGTAAGAAGCATGAGGGTAGGTGTCTAGCCGGCATGGATGGTTTCTTTAGTTGTGGTAAGAGTGGTCACAAAATGAGAGATTGCCCAATGCTTGCGGAAAAAGGAAGAGAAGGCAATCAAGCTCTTCCTAGTGGTTTGAATTCCAATGCTCCTAAGCAAAACCGCTTCTATGCTCTCCAAACCTGAGGTGAACAAGAGAGTTCTCCGGACGTGGTCACCGGTATGTTAAAAGTTTTCCAAATAGATGTATATGCTTTGATTGATCCCGGTGCTACCTTATCCTTTGTGATGCCATATGTGGTGATGAGGTTTGATGTGCTTCCCGGTGTGTTATTAGAACCTTTTTTTATCTCTACTCATGTTGGTGATTTTGTGGTTGCTAAGAGAGTCTATAGAAGATGTCCCGTTTCCTTGTCCCATAGTGTTACTCTTGTTGACTTGGTAGAGCTGGATATGTTAGACTTTGATGTTATTCTTGGCATGGATTGGTTACATTCTTGTTATGCTTCTATTGATTGTAGAACACGTGTAGTCAATTTTTAGTTTCCAAATGAGCCTATCCTTGAGTGGAAGGGGGGAAATTCTATGCCTAAGGGTCAGTTTGTTTTTTGTCTTAAAGAGAGAAAGATGATTTCTAAGGGTTGCATATATCATCTAGTTAGGGTGAGGGATGTAGATTCCGAAACCCCTTTTCTCGAGTCGGTCCCCAATGAGTTTTTGGAAGTATTCCCTGATGATTTGCTCGGTATTTCTCCCGAAAGGGACATAGACTTCGGTATTGACCTTCTCCCAGATACACAACCTATATCTATTCCAACTTATAGAATGGCTCCGGCAGAACTTAAGGAGTTGAAAGAACAATTGAAAGACTTGTTGGATAAGGGTTTCCTCCGACCAAGTATCTCTCCATGGGGTGCTCCATTTTCGTTTGTTAGAAAGAAAGATGGGTCTCTTCGTATGTGTATTGACTATCGTCAGTTGAACAACGTGACTATTAAGAATAAGTATCCTCTCCCAAGGATAGATAATTTATTTGACCAACTTCAAGGAGCAAGTTATTTCTCTAAGATTGATCTCCGATCGGGTTATTACCAATTGAGGGTGAAGGATGATGACATAACGAAGACAGATTTTCAAACTCGACATGGTCATTATGAGTTTTTGGTAATGTTGTTGGGTTGGATAATGCTCCGGTGGCGTTTATGGATTTGATGAATAGGGTGTTTAGACAATACCTTGGTATGTTCGTAATTATTTTCATTGATGATATATTGATCTATTCAAGAAGTGAGAATGATCATATTGATTATTTGAGGATTGTGTTGCGAATTCTCAAGGACGAACAACTCTATGCTAAATTTAGTAAATGTGAATTTTGGTTAAGGTTCGTAGCTTTCCTTGGTCATATTGTTTCAAGCAAGGGTATTGAGGCAGATCTGTTAAGACGAATGCGGTCAAGATTTGGCCTAAACTTCTAACTCCTTCGGATATTAGAAGCTTCTTGGGTTTGGCCGGTTATTATAGAAGGTTTGTTGAAGGTTTCTCTTCAATTGCCTCACCTTTGACGATTTTGACTCAATAGAAAGGTAAGTTTATATGGTCCGAAGCTTGTGAGAAGAGTTTTCAAGAGTTGAAAGATAGACTTACTTCCGCTCCGGTGTTGACCTTACCGGAAGAGACAAATGGTTTTGTGGTATATTGTGATGCCTCGAGAATTGGGCTATGGTATGTGCTAATGTAAAATGGGAAAGTTATTGCTTATGCCTCAAGGCAACTTAAAGTCCATGAGAAGAATTATCGGACTCAGGACCTTGAGCTAGCGGCGGTCGTTTTTGCCTTAAAGATTTGGAGACACTATTTGTACGGAGTTCATGTTGATGTGTTTACCGACCGCGAGAGTTTGCAATATGTGTTTAATCAAAAAGATTTTAATCTTCGCCAAAGAAGGTGGCTTTTGTTATTGAAAGATTACGACATGAGTGTTCTTTATCACCCTGGTAAAGCTAGTGTGGTAGCGGATGCTCTTAGTCGGTTATCTATGGGTAGTGTTGCCCACATTGAAGAAGAAAAGAAAGAGTTGGTTTGAGATGTGCATAGATTGGCTTGATTAGGTATTCAACTAGTGGAATCCACCAAAGGTGGTGTTATGGTTCACAATGGTTCAAAATCGTCTTTTGTGGCAGATGTGAAAGCCAAGCAAGGTCTTGACCCAATTTTGGTAGAATTGAAAGTGGCGGTGCTCAAGAAATCCATTGAGGCTTTCTCCCAAGGGGGAAATGGTGTGCTTAGATATCAAAGTCGTTTATGTGTTCCAAATGTTAATGACTTGAGGGAACAGATCTTGTCTGAAGCCCATAGTTCTCAATATTCTATTCACCCGGGAGCCACCAAGATGTACTATGATTTACGGGAAGTCTATTGGTGGAATGGGATGAAGAAGGATATTACGGGATTTGTGGCTAAATGTCCAAATTGCGAACAAGTAAAGGTTGAACATCACAGACCGGGAGTTCTCTCCCAAGATATTAGCATTCCTACTTGGAAGTGGGAAGACTTGAACATGGACTTTATTGTTGGTTCGCCTCGCACCCGGCGACAACATGACTCTATCTGGGTTATAGTAGACCGATGATGAAATCGGCTCACTTCATTCCCGTCAAGGTTTCCTATTCGGCGGAGGATTATGCTAAATTGTACATAAGAGAAATGGTAAAGTTGCATGGAGTGACTTTGTCCATTATTTCTGATCGTGGTACCCAATTTACTTCTCAATTTTGGAAGTCATTCCAAAAAGGGCATGGTACTCGTGTTAAGCTTAGCACATCCTTTCACCCGCAAACTGATGGGCAAGCAGAGTGTACTATTCATACTTTGGAAGATATGTTAAGAGCTTGTGTGATTTATTTTAAGGGTAATTGGGATGACCATTTGCCATTGATAGAGTCTGCCTATAATAATAGCTATCACTCGAGTATTGATATGGCTCCATTTGAGGATCTTTATGGAAGGAGGTGCAGATCTCCTATAGGTTGGTTTGAGGTACGTGAAGTTGCTTTGATAGGTCCCGAGTTGGTACATGAGGCCATTGAGAAACTTCGACTCATTAGAGAGAGGTTGAAAATGGCTCAAAGTTGACAAAAGTCTTATGCCGATGTGAGAAGAAGGGATCTTGAGTTTGATGTTAACGATTGGATTTACTTGAAGATTTCACCCATGAAGGGTGTAATGAGGTTTCGTAAGAAAGGGAAGCTTAGTCCCCGATATGTAGGCCCATATTAGATTTTGAGGCGTGTTGGTAAGGTTTCCTATGAGTTAGATTTTCCAAATGAGTTGGCAACGGTGCATCCAGTTTTCCATGTCTCTATGTTGAAGAAATGTGTTGGTGATCCGACATTCATAGTCTCCTTACAGGGGTTGGGAGTTGATGAAAGTCTCTCATATGAGGAAGTTCCGGTTGAGATTTATGACCGGCAAGTTAAGAAGTTGAGAAATAAGGAAGTTGCTTCCGTGAAAGTGTTATGGAGGAATCATTTAGTTGAGGGTGCTACTTGAGAGGCTGAGGCCGATATGATGTCCCGATATCCTCATATTTTTCCTTCTACTGCTACTCTAGCTTGAGGTAATGAGTTCCTCATGGTTGTTCTTTGTTTTGGAGTCATGTGTGTTTTATGTGTTTCCATGATTTCCATATTTATGCATGTTCATGAAAAGCTTAAGTTTGAAAGAAATGACTTATATGATTTATTTTCCTCATGTGTTGTGCACTGAGTATGAGTTGCCTATAGACTTCATGAGATGAATCGATGAACATGCCTTAGATATGCTTTTTGAGATTGAATTGCATATGAGCTCCATGAGATTGTGTTTAGCATGCTTTTAGCTTGAAGAAGGTAGTTCCTCCTTGATCATGAGAAATTTTGAGAATTCATGCATATTGGGTTGATAGATGTAGTTCCTACTTCCTTTTTTATGCATTTGAGTATGATGAGCTTGGAGTTGATGTTTCCTCCTTATTTATGTGCATTGCATCCATATTGGGCTGTTAGAATTAGTTTCACCCCTCTTGTGATGTTTTGAGAACGTCCTAGCTTGGAGTCGATAGTTCCTCCTTGGTGGTACGCATTGCATTGTTAGGTTGGGTTATTAGTTCCTCTCCTACTCTTTTAGAACCAGTTTAAATCTCATTCGAGGACGAATGATTTCAAGGGGGAGATATTGTAACACCCCAGATCCGAAAGAGGGAAGCCTAGCAAATTGCAGCAGTAGCAGGTGCCATCCACGGTCCGTGGGTTTGCCCACAGACCGTAGGTCGGTCCGTGGATTGGTCATTCCAAAATTGGTCCAGACCATGGACCACGGTGGGACCTATGGACCGTAGGTGGGTCCACGGTTCATCGGTCAGGCCAAAATTCTCTGAACTTAGTGACGGACATGTAGGACGGACCGTAGGTTCATCCACGGTCCGTCGGTGGGGTCTCGTCGGTGGCAGCTGGCAGTTAATTTTTAGGGTTAGTTGGGTCTTTTCCTAATTAATTAGTTCGTATACTATGTCGTTTTGTATATGTTTAGGACCCCTATATAAGTCTTTTTACCCCCAAATTAATCCCATTTAGTTTATTCTTCAAAATTCCCAAAAGAAAACTAAATTCCTCTCCAAATATTATATCTCTAGAAACTTGAAGAAGAAGAAGAAGGATTCACCTAGGTTTCAAGCTAAGGTTCCAATTTCTCCATTGAAGGCTAGCATTTGGAGTTAAGGTATGATAGTTTTCATCCATGGAGTTCCTAAATTCCTCTATTTCAGAAGGTAGAATTCCGCAATCTAGTTAGGGTTTCTTTAATTAGCATGGGTTCTTTTCATTATTGATTTAATTGATTGGATTATGATCTTCTAAGCATGAATTGATGAATTGCAATGGTTTTATGATGTTTTCCCCTATAAACCCATGTAATCCCCATGTTTTCAAATTATGAATCATATGATGTGAATTTTGATCTTGAATGAATACTTTTATGAAATTAAGCATGTAATGAGAGGATTGCATGAACTTATGATGAAATCCATATCTAACCCTTGTTTTATAAATGTTGATGATTGAAAGAGGGATTTTGGCCTTGAAAGGTGTTTATGGAATCATGCATGTTTTAATGAGAATTATGTAAATGCTTTAAGTTGCTTTGAGAGTAAAGTATCAAAGATGATGTTGTGTTATGAAAGGACATTCTCATAAACACATACTAGCATGATGTGAAAGGTTTTCTCATATAGAAAGGATTTTTAGGTTGAAAGGCTTTCTCACCTAATTGAATCAAGAATAAGAGCTATCCTAATGAACTAGCTTGGATTGGCAAGATGACATGCCTTTCCATGGATAATGAGAATAAGTAAGAAAATACTATTCTGTGGGATATATGCTTAGCACCCAGTGGATATTAACATTGAGATGGAAGCTCTCCCGTTAGTAGAGGCCGGGTTTCTAGAAGAAGTCTCATGTGATGGAAGGTCTCCCATTAGTAGAGGCCAGGTTTCTAGTTGCAATCTCCTTTTCCCTTAACGATGTGTCCCCAAAGGTTGATTAGCTCATGGATCCACTTAAGCTAGAAGTTCATGGTTCTACCTTAGGCAAGTAGAACAACCCTTTTCGATGTGGGAGACACCGGTGATCATGTTATAGCTCACATGGTCT
The DNA here is from genome assembly GCA_029582245.1 of Solanum etuberosum. Taxonomy (NCBI): domain Eukaryota; kingdom Viridiplantae; phylum Streptophyta; class Magnoliopsida; order Solanales; family Solanaceae; genus Solanum; species Solanum etuberosum. Next base: position 57,611 of record JAJONR010002465.1, on the reverse strand, counting down.
CTATGTCGGTTAAGGCTAATTCCCCACATTAATAATGAACTAAGATTACTCAAGGAGTATCACATATGTGTTCAAAGGCTTTAAAAATGATGTTAGCTTGCATTGACCTCGATTTATGACTTATGTTTTATAACTCTTTCATATTATATTTTAGCTTGTCAATTGCATGTCATGAAAAGAAATGCCTCCTTTTAGCATATTTTAAATGTTTTATGCATGCCTATCATACTTGGTACGTTGTTTGTACTAAGGCATACTCTTGCCTACATTTTTCCCAAATGTAGGGTCCGACAGACAGGTTTCTGAGTCTCATGGCTAGTAGTTGAATTCGTAATTTCCCGAGCATTGGTGAGTCTTCATGCTTCGAGGGCGGAGTTATTGTTTTAGTTTCTTTCATGTATATCCACTTTTGAACATGATGTATTGGCTAGGCCCAATTTTATTCTATTGTATTAGATGGCTATGATGAGACATGAGTTTAGATCTCTACTTTCTTTTATAAAATGTTTTGGACTTGGACTATTGTTTTACTCTTATTGTTCTATTTCTTATGTTATGAGAGTTAAGTGGCTTGTATGATTTCCTTCAGGGTTCTATACGCCATGTTACATCTAGGGGGGTACCCCTGGATCGTGACACCTTCGGTTCTTGTGAGGGGTGTGGATGTCGACATCACACCAGAGGCGATCAACTCCCTATTCTAGGATGAGAAGATAAGGGGAAGGTCTGTTTTTGCTTAGAAAATTTCTACCAAAGTTAGCCAACTTAAATGGGTTGCTAACACTATTGGTGGGGCCCCGGTCCACTAGGCTACCATGGGAAGAAAAAACTGTCGCCAAGATTCGAAGTTCGAAACCAATATCTGGATTGAATTTGTGTGTGCTTAGCTTATGACCTCCTTAGATTATCACACAATCCATAACAAATCTTCCATAGTCATTGCATGTTTAATGATGGGGTCCATATCAACTATGGGGAAATAATTGCAATTGAAATAACAAGAAAGACACAGCAAAATAATCTTTCTATGCCCTTCCTATTTTTAATCAGCAAATGGTGTACTTGTGTCCATGTGAGATATCTTCCCTTGGATGTTGCTTCCCATACTATTGGGGTAACTGATATGGATCACAAGAGGGATGTCGATGCACCAAAGATCAAAGTGTAAATTGCTAATGTTGGGAGACCATTATTTTCCTCATGATACTCGGGACACATTAACTCCCATAGAGGCAGGACATGCCTCAATAAGAGAGGACATAACACCAGGGGGATATTTAAAAACCATCATCCAACCAAAGTTCCTACCACACACTAATGAAAGTAACTTATTCGAATGAGCGACAACTAAAAAAACATACAAAGTCATTCTCATGGTCATGGCAGAAAAAGCAATAAAAAGCTTGGCCAACAATGTGGACAACTTATGCAAATGGGTTGATGTGATAAAAAAGCTATCAGTACTTTGAAAACTGACATGAAAGATCTAAAAGGGAAAGCTCTAATGGAGGAAAGAGATATGGCTATGCTGGTTGAGGTAATGAAAGCTCTGAAGAACACCCTTGGACCAATAGATGCTTTAATTCAAAATATGCAGAGATGCAACAAGCCATGGAGTCATCCATGAGAACAAACCATTTGGAAGGAGGTTAAGGGAAGTCTAGCGTGTCATTTGTGCCGTGCGATAATGACATGGATATAAGACAGAAGAAGATGATGGATAAGAAGAAGACAAGTGATTCAGGAAGTGTTTCCCCCTTTTTTGTGACCTTATTACAAGTTCTTTGAGGACAATGCTAACTTTGAAGTTAAGGGTAATTTATTTCAATTTTTGTGACAATGTGACAATTTTTTAAAAAACAAATATCACTTTGAGATGAACGTTGAACTATGCCTTGTCATACATGTTGTTGTTTCTTTGATTAGTCGGGTTTGTTTTGTATTGACTCTATTGTTCTTAATACATGTACTTGAAAATTTGTGCTTAGTGCCTTTAGTAGGCCTTTTTCTCTCAATGAATTTATGGCACATGAATTAATATCATCTTTGTGAATAATAATTAGTTGAATATACTCCAAGGATTTTCTTTATGCCAATGGGACGGAGGATGATGATGCATAAGAAGAGGACGAGTGATTCAGGAAGTGTTTCCCCCTCTTTTTTGACCTTATTACAATAGCATTGAGGACAATGCTAACTTTAAAGTTAAGGGTATTTGAAGTTATTTGTTTGGTGGTTTTCAATTTTCTTGACAATGTGACAACTTTTTTTTAAAAAAAAAATCCCTCTCTTTTATAGGAACTTTGAACTATGTCTTGTCAGATATATGTTGTTTGTTTTATTAGTCGAGTTGGTTTTGCATTTACTCTACCTTTCTTACTACTTGTGCTTGACAACTTGTGCTTAGTGCCTTTAGTAGGCCTTGTTCTCTCAATATATTTATGGTGCACAAGTCAATTTTGTCTTTGTGAATAATAATAAGTTGAACATACTCCAAGATTTTTCTTTATGCCACTGTTCTTTCCTAAGGAGAAAAATATTTTTTTTTCTTCTTTTTATCTTTCTTTAGTCTTTTTTGTGTCGAACCGGGTTGGCGTTTTCCTATGATAGATTGAGAGGTGACTTTCTTAAGGAAGAATTCCAAGTTTTAATTTGAAGTTGAGTCTTGTGTCACGCCTCTTGCAAGAGGGACCACCAAAAAAATTATTGGCAAAGAAAGGTTTAAAATAATTTCAAAAATGGGAAAAAGTGATTCGATATGCAATATCTTGTCATGACATGTACATTCTTGATTTGGCTTTATGATTTACAAGTGGGAACTCCCTGTTGTATTTTGTCAAAAGTTATTCGATTTAATTGATTTTGAGACTAGCTTGAAATTTTGTTGCATTGTAATTTCTTGTGCGGTAAGGATTTGATTCATTCTTGTATATGCATGTTGTATTGAACGTGCCCCAAAATGTATTTTAAGGAAATTTTTTAGATTTGACTTGGCTTGAAAGATGAACCTAGGCCCTTTTTGACCAACCACTCTATCCCAATTTTTTCTCCAATGACGTAATCTTAGTCAACATCATTGAGCCTAAAGGCTAGTCATCATTAGCTCATTGGCTTGCTTTCTGATAGCTTTCTCTAGGCTAAGAAATTCGATGATCAAAACTTTTGGCCACAATGTTCCATACCTTGAACCTTTGTATCGCTCTATCTTGACATCCTCATGTCTCTATAATGGGTAATGATTTGTGATTTAAACTATGAAATCCTAAGTTTGCGGGAGAAAGGAGAAAACTGAATAACGTAAAATTTTAAAAAATCCTAAGTTTGAGATTTTTGTGCATCAATGAAAAAAATAGGTTTGAGATAAAATCATAGAGTACCCTAAACTTTAAATGGAGAAGCGCTGAAATGATATCATGAATGAAGAAAAACAAATGAAAAAGTGCTGAAATGATTCCTGGAATGAAGAAAAATAAAAATGTGGGTGCTATCTCAATGTATGCACATGCCTCAAGTGAAAAGAAGAATAGAAGCTGAAAGAAGTGAGTTTCATGAGAAGGAAGAAATAAGGTGGAAGGCAAAACCATATATGTGAGGGGTGTGCTCAAATGAAAAATGGAAGCATTAGGGAGGTATCTTAGTCAGTTGACCAAATGATACCCTAAGCAAAACCCACAATCCTTGGGTATTTTAAGCTTTGTCAATCTACATTAGTAGCAATCCACATACGTGGCAATCCTATGGGTCAATATTTGTCTTCTTGAATTCATTTGTGAGAGTGAGTGTCTTTTATAATCTATAATTCTTTGAATTAGAATTCGTGTTTGTATGTGGGATTCTCTCTTGTTTGAGTCACATTCATCTTTCATGTGCATTGTGAAGCCCTTATTTCAATTGAGTTCCATAAATATAATAAATTCTTGTGAATCTTTAGGCAAACCGAGAGGTTTGATGCCATTCACTTGAGACACTTTGAGATTATGCTTAAATGATAGATTTTCCCAAAATTGTGCATAAAAAGAGTTTGTGTGGAAAAGGAGAAAATCCTTTGCCTAATGAATTGTGGTGGAACCAATGGTGAGTTGTGTTTTTATTTAGAGTATTTTGTTTGCATCTATTGTTTTGAGTCAAGTGTGATTTTATGTGAACCCAATTTTTGGTGTAGCCAAGCTTGAGTCCTATTCTTAGTGAGAATTTTATTTGAGGACAAGTAATATCTCCTCTACGGGGATTAGTGAGTTTGTATTTAACCGACTCATTGGATTCAAATTCATGAATTACTTCCATGTTTTAATGCTAATGAAGGGGATTTTAGGATCTACTTCTCTTGTATGCAGACATTCCATAGAAAAAGCAAGTTTGATGGATTTGACGCTTAAAATCACTAAAGAACACCAACAGAGGAATTGACATCCCAGAAGAATCAATAGGCGTTTCGCCGGCTTGAATGGACAAAAGTTTCATCAGTACCGGTGCTGCAATTGGTGTGGTGTGATGCTTGATCGATGATTCACCAATACTAGCGCAGATGCTCCTGTGAGAACTGAAGGTCGAATTGAGGAAGCAACACACACTCCACAACTCTAGATCAGCGTTCTGCCGGTCCAGCACGAGTCCCAATTTGGAAGTTGAGCGACAAAAATTCAATTACAAAAATCAATGCTTCCTTTGGAAGGATTCAAGTTCAGAATTGGGATTGTTGTAATTTTGTACCTTTATCTTCTTCCCAATCAGGGAAGAAGAGGAGATTTTACTTTTTTTTGTGAGAAAAATATTCATAGAATATAGTGAAGAACTTCTTAGCTTGTAGATGAAGAAACCTCCGATTTATGCGACCCTAAGCTTGGATTTCAGATTTTTAAGACAAATTAGAATGGAATGGAGAATTTTCTACACGAGTGTTGTCTCTATTTCTTCTTTTATTAGTAGCTAAATCTTTTTCTAGGGGTGTGTGGGCTAGATGAGGGTGTAAAACACTGAATGAGTATTGATTAATCGATTCTAAAATTTACTGTATGACATGGATCTATAGTTGTCTTGAAGTTTAATCTAAAATTAGTGGTTACAAACATTGATTGAGCTCTTCAACACCATTTGGATTGATAAAGAAAAATAGAGTTGGGTAAGACTCAATAGCGAGGACTAGTTGAAATTTACTCTATGGGTTTGAGCCACGGATGGGATAATCTAAGTAATTTCTCATTGACTGATATGAGCTAGTAACAGCCTATCTGCTCAAGCAATGTTTGGTATTTTATTGAAAAGGTTCTTGGAGTTCGAGAGAATCCAAGGGACATACGTTTGTTAGTTCGACAAAATATTGAATTGTAGACAAGACCAAACTCTATCCATGTAACAATCAATTTTGGTGTTATTAATCTTTACCTATTCGAGTTGAAACGCCAATCGTTATGTACACATCCCTAGTCCATTCCAAAAATGATAGATCAAATTTGCGTTAATTCCTTCTTTTGTCAATTGATATTGGCGAATTTTAGTTGTCACTAAACCTCTCCTATATATATATATATAGGCATGTTAAGAATCCAATTTGCAAATTTGTTTTGAGTTGTGACATCAATTGATGGTGATCCTATCCCCAATCTTTGTGGTTCAACCTCGACCTCTAAAAGTTGGGTATTCTATTGCATACGACAACCTATTCCCTAAAATGAGACAAAGTTGAGTGTTTTTCACACTTCAACACCCAATGTATCCTCAATAGGTGCTTTTTGTTGCTCTTAATCAGTTAGATCGATGACTGGAACCACCTTCAAGTCACTAGGATACTTCATTGACTGACAAATGTTGAAATTTACCTCTTCATTATTCAATATAAACTTCATCTTCCGCTTCTCCATATCAACAAGGGAATGTTCGACACAAGATGATGGGGACCTCAAAATTAAGCTCATAGTAAAGAATAACAAAGTTAACAAGAAATATGAATGCCTTAACTTTGACAAGAACATCATGAAGAAAAGCTATCGGCGTTATGACTATATGATCGGCCATGATTAACATCATTGTATTCGGTTTGGAGGGTCCTAAGCCCAATTGTTGGAACACTACTAGTGGCATCAAATTTATACTGTCACCCAAGTCACAAAGGGCTCTAGGAAAATTCAATACTCTAATAGTGCATGATATTGTGAACACTCCAAGATCCTCCTTCTACTGCACTAGAGAACTAGTGGCTATTGCACTACAAAGATCCAACTTTTCTTCTCCTCCAAAACTGACGACTTAGTTACCAGGTCCTTCATAAACATAGAATAGCATGTCATGTTTTCCAGTACTACAATCAAAGGGACCTTTACTGAAATATGCTTCAACATTGAGATAAACTTGTGATATTTCCTCGGCCTTCTTAGCCGTCTCTCTAGAAAGGTTTGAGTTGGTCGTGGCATGGGAGTTATGATTTGAGTGGTTTCCTTCTTATCCCTGATTTTCTCTTCAGTTTCCCCCACATTTTCCTCCCCACAAGCTCATTTGATTTCTCCACCACTACTTACATTAGCAGATCCATACTCTGCCTACAACTTTGAGTAGTCACTGCCATGCAATGTCCATTTTTTTTTTGGATTTTGGACTGTTTTACTTGGAAGTGTTCCCTTCTGGCGTTGATTTAAGCTTATGGAAATCTGGCCTAGTTACTACCAAAGTTGATTAATGGTTGTAGCATGTGACTACTCCTTCTAATTCATACTCAATATGTTATTTCATATCTCCTTTATATTTTCATCAGAAGTTTCTAACATTGAAAAGCTTGATCCTCCATTGTAATTACCTGGTGGAATGTATGTACCACTTCTATCATTTTGTTTTATTAGTGTATCTCTTCATCCACTCACCATCTGTATCTTATCCCCTGTTTTAGTTAGTGTACCCAGATTTGTTTGAAGTTATTATCTCGATTGTAATTGTTATCTCGATTGAAGTTTTGACCTTGAATTCCTTGACCTTGGTGCCAAGTATCTTGATTGGATCATTAGGTGTTGGTCTTGAACCCCCCCCCCCTCCCCCGTGTATGATCAATTTCACAATAGACATCCTCAAAATATCTATAATCGTCATGTGTTTGCGCTCTTTCATGTCATCCTACTGCATTAACTTTTTCTGGACCATTGTCCCTAAGCTAAATGCTAAATTCAGTTTTCATTTGGGTCCACTTCATGACTTAGTTCCTCATTCATTCACATTAAATTTTCGGTTGGACCTACTACAAAAGTGCCCTAAGTTGTTTCTATGTCCCTGGTGTGCCAAGCCCTATTGGTTTTTGTAACTCTGTCCAGTATCTCTTCCACTTCCTCAAAAGTGTTTTTCAATAACACTCCGCCCATGATAGTGTTTGTCACTGCCTTACCATTTTCATTTAATGCAATGTAGAAGCTTTCTAGGAGCGAATCCTTAGGTATCTTGTGATTCAGCACTTTTCTCAACTCCTTGGTGAACCTTTCCTATGTATGATGTAAAGCATATTCGAGATGTTGCCTGAAGTTGTATATTTCATCGTTCAGTTGTAACTTCTTGGATGGAGGAAAAAGTTTGTCCAAAGATGCCTATTGCAGTACTCTCCATGTAGTAATGGAATTATATAAGAGTTCATACAACCAAAAAGTTGCTTCCCTTGTCAAAGATAATGAGAATAAACCAGTGTGATGGAATCCTGACTCACTTCAGGTCTTCTTACGTTACTCTTGCAAACACTCACATAATGTATCAAGTGCATTTGAGCGTCATCAGTTTGTTTGCCAGCAAACAATCCTCTTATGTTCAACATTTGTATTTTGATGCTAGTGATATGAAACTTTATTGAAGCACTGCAACACCTTGGATTAGAGAAAGGTTAGAAAGGAGTCAAACAAGCAGGTCAAGAACCCAAAGGTGGACCATGGAACCCTCCACGGAACCCTAGATGGGCTGTATAGGGGACCACGGTCCGTCTGAGCGCTCGTGAAGAGTTCTGAGGGCTGCCCAGACGAGTGTTCCTCCCACAGACGCCTAGACGTCCCGTGGTGAGGTTGATGGGCCGTGCAAAGGCTCTTCATGTTGGCCACTTAGAAGGGGTTTCTCCTCTAGCCACTAGTTGAGGACCATAGGTGGCTAAACGGCCTGTGAAGCCCCACTCGGTCCGTGAAGTCGTCCGTGAAGGGGGGGTACAGTGAAGCCTGCCAAGAAGATCCTTCACGACCCGTTAAACGGGCCGTGGTAGCCTTGACGGGCAGTGAAGACCTCTATGAAGCCAGTCCGTCAACTTTTAAGTCAGGGGCGTTTGGGTCTTTTCTAAATTGTTTTAATTCAAAACTATATCTGTCACGACCCAGGGGTACCCCCTAGATGTAACATGACGTATATAACCCTGAAGGACTCCATACAAGCCACTTATCAATCATAACATAAGAAAGAGAACAATAAGAGTAAAACAATAGTTCAAGTCTAAATCATTCATAAATCGAAAAGCGGAAGTCTAAACTCATGTCTCATCATAGCCATCTAATACAATAGAATGAAATTGGGCCTAGCCCATACATCATGTTCAAAAGTGAAATACAAGAAAGAAACTGAGAAGGTAAAACTCCGTCCTCGAAGCATGAGGACTCACCAAAGCTTGGGAATATCTCAAGTCAACCTCTAGCCACGAAAACCTGAAACCTGACTGTCAGACCCTACATTTGGGGAAAATCTAGGACAAAGTATGCGTTAGTACAAAATAATGTACAAAGTATGATAGCCATGCATAAAAATATTTAAAACATGCTAAAAGAGATATTTCATTTCATGACATGCAATTGACCAAGCTAAACATGATATAAAAGCTTTATATAACATAAGTCATAAAATCATGGTCAATGCAAGCTAACTTCATCTTTAAAAACCTTTGAACACATGTGAGATGCTTCTTGAAGTAACCTTAGTTCATTATTACTTGTGGGGAAATTAGCCTTAACAGACATGAGACCATGTGAGCTATAACATGATCACCCGGTGTCTCCCACACCGAAAAGGGTTGTTCTACCTGCCTAAGGTAGAACCATGAACATCTAGCTTAAGTGGATCTACTAGCTAATCAACCTATGAGGGCACATAGTTTATGGAATAAGGAGATTTCTACTAGAAACCCAACCTCTACTACGGGGGAGCTTCCATCTCATGAGATCACTTTGGAAACCCGACCTCTACTACGGGAGAGATTCCATCTCACTATCAATATCCACTCGGTGCTAAGAATAAATTCCCATGAAATACTCATTTCTTACTTTGACTTCATTACACATGAAAAGGTGCCCTTGGACAACCAATCCAAGCTAGTTCATTAGGATAGCTCTTACTCTTGATTCATTTAGGTGAGAAAGCCTTTCAACCTAAGAATCCTTTCTATGTGAGAAAACCTTTCACATCATGCTAGTTATGTTTATGAGGATGTCCTTTCAACAAGACAACAACAACAACATCATTGGCACTTTACTCTCAAAGCACCCTTAAAATATTTGCATAGATTTCATAAACAATGCATAAGTCCATAATTTACCTCTTGAGGTCAAAACCCACTTTCAATCATAAACTCTTAGAAAACATGGGTTAGATATGTATTTCATCATAAATACATGTAAAGCTTGCAATACATTTCTAATTTCATAAAACACTTGCTTTATACTCAAAATCCCTCATCATATGATTCACAACTTGAAAACATAGGGATTAAATGAGTTCATGGGGGAATTCATCATAAAAGCCTTGCAATTCATCAATTCATGCATAGAAGATCATAATTAACTCATTTAAATTAACAATGAAAGGAACCCATGCTAATTTAAGAAAACCCTAACTAAATTGGGGAATTCTACCATTTGAAATAGAGGAATTTGGAAACTCCATGGATGGAAGGAATCCGTGGATGAAAACTATCATACCTTGCTATCAAAACCCAAAGAAATTTAAGTATTTAAGCTTGCTCTTGAACCCTAGCTTGAGTCTCCTTTTTCTTCTTCTTCAAGTTCTAGAGAGAGAATATTTGAGAGAAATTTGTTTTCTTTTGTGAATTTAGAAGAATGAAGTAAATGGGGTGAATTTGGGGTTAAAAAGGTTTATATAGGGGTTCTAAACGTAGCCAAAATGACATAAGATTGAAACTAATTAATTAGGAAAAGACCCAACTAACCCCGAGAATTAACTGCCAGCTGCCACCGACGGACCGTGGTCTGACCTACGGTCCGTCCCGGTGGACCTTGGATGGACTTCTGGACTTGATTCTGGGGCCTCTAACCACAGACCATGGTATGACCTAAGGTCCGTAGGTCGAGCCGTGGTCCTGGACCTCAAATCACATTGTTAGGCTGCCCAACCATGGACCACACCTAAGGTCCGTGGTCCTATCCACGGGCCGTGGGTGGCCCTCGTGGCTGGCACCTACAACATCTGGAAGGCTGCACTTTAGGTCTTTTTGAATACGGGGTGTTACAATATATCCCCCTTGGGACCATTCATCCCCAAATGAGATTCAAACTGGTTCTAAAAGCTTAGGAGAGGAACTAACAACCCAACCTAACAATGCAATGCATGAAACCAAGGAGGAACTATCAACTCCAAGTTAGGACGTTCTCAATACATTAAAAAGGGTGAAACTTACTCTATCAACCCATTATGCATGCAATGCACATAAATAAGGAGGAAATATCAACTCCAAGCTCAACAAACTCAAATGCATTATAAGGAAGTAGGAACTACATCTAACAACCCAAAATGCATGAATTTTCAAAATTACTCATGTTCAAGGAGGAACTACCTTCTCTAAGTTAAAAGCATGCTCAACACAATCTCTTGGAGCCCATATGCAATTCACTCTCAAAAAGCATAGCTAAAGCATGTTCATCAATTCAACTCATGAAGTCTATAGGCAAATCATACTCAATGCACAACAACATGAGGAAAATCAAGCATGTAAACTCATTTTCTTTAAAACACACTTTTTCATGAACATGCATAATATAAGGGAATCATGGAAACACATAAAAACACATGACTCCAAAAACAAAGGTCAAATCAAGAGGAACTCATTACCTCAAGCTAGAGTAGGAGTAGAAGGAAAAAGATGAGGATATCGGGACATCATATCGGCCTCGGCCTCCCAAGTAGCACCCTCAACTAATTGGTTCCTCCACAAGACTTTCACGAAAGCTACCTCTTTATTTTTCAACTTCTTGACTTGCCGATTTAAAATCTCAACCGGAACTTCCTCTTAAGAAAGACTCTCATCAACTCCCAACCTTTTTAAGGAAACTATGGATTTCGGATCACCTTCAACATAGAGACATGGAAAACCTGATGCACCAATGCCAACTCATTTGGCAAGTCTAACTCATAAGCAACCTTACCAACACGCCTCAAAATCTGATATGGGCCTACATATTGGGGACTAAACTTTCCTTTCTTACCAAACCTCATCACACCCTTCATAGGTGAAATTTTCAAGTAAACCCAATCATATACATCAAATTCAAGATCCCTTCTTCTCACATCGGCATATGAATTTTGCCGACTTTGAGCCGTTTTCAACCTTTCTCTAATAAATCAAACTTTCTCTATGGCCTCATGTACCAATTCGGGACCTATTATGGAAACTTCACCCACCTCAAACCAACCTATGGGAGATCTACACCTCCTACCATATAGGGCCTCAAAAGGATCCATATCAATACTCGAGTGATAACTATTATTATAGGCAAACTCAATCAATGGAAAATGGTTATCCCAATTACCCTAAAATCAATAACACAAGCTCTTAATATATCTTCCAAAGTCTGAATAGTACACTCCGCTTTCCCATCGGTTGGGGATGAAATGCCATCCTAAGCTTAACCTTAGCGCCAAGTCCCTTTTTGAATGACTTCCAAAACTAGGAAGTGAATTGGGTACCATGATCGGAAATAATGGACAAGGGCACTCCATGCAAGCTTACCATTTCTCTCAAATATAACTTGGCATAGTCCTCCACCAAATAAGAAACCTTGATGGGAAGGAAATGAGCCGATTTTTTCATCCGATCTACTATCACCCAAATATAGTCATATTTTCACCGGGTTCGAGGCAAACCAACTATAAAGTCCATATTCAAGTCTTCCCAATTCCAAGTAGGAATGGTAGTATCTTGGGACAAACCTCCCGGTTTCTGGTGCTCAACCTTCACTTGTTGGCAATTTCGGCATTTAGCGACAAATCCCGCAATATCTTTCTTCATCCCATTCCACCAATAGACTTCCCGTAAATCACGATACATTTTGGTGCCTCCCAGGTGAATGAAATACCACAAACTATGGGCTTCTGACAAGATTTGTTCCCTCAAGTCATCAACATTTGGAACACATAACCGACCTTGGTATCTAAGTACCCCATCTCCCCCTTGGGAGAAGGCCTCAACGGATTTCTTAAGTACTGCCTCCTTCAATTCTACCAAAATTGGATCAAGACCTTGCTTGGATTTCACATCCGCCACAAAAGACGATTCGGAACCATTGTGAACAATAACACCACCCTTGGTGGAGTCCACCAATTGAACACCTAATCGAGCCAATCTATGAACATCTCGAACCAACTCTTTCCTTTCTTCTTCAATATGAGCAACACTACCCATAGATAACCGACTAAGAGCATCCGCTACCACATTAGATTTTCTGGGGTGATAAAGAACACTTATGTCGTAATCTTTCAATAACTCAAGCCACCTTCTTTGGTGAAGATTTAAATCCTTTTGATTGAACACATATTGCAAACTCTTGTGGTCGGTAAACACATCTACATGCACACCATACAAAAAATGCCTCCAAATCATTAAGGCAAAAACAACTGCCGCTAGTTCAAGGTCATGGGTAGGATAGTTCTTATCATGAACTTTAAGTTGCCTTGAGGCATATGCAATCACTTTCCCATTTTGCATAAGCACAAATCTTAACCTAATTCTTGAAGCATCACAATAAACCACAAAACCATCCGTCCTTTCCGGTAAGGTCAACACCAGAGCGGAAGCAAGTCTATCTTTCAACTCTTGAAAACTCTTCTCACATAATTCGGACCGTATGAACTTGGCCTTCTTTTGAGTCAAAGCAGTCAAAATAGAGCAATAGAAGAAAAACCCTCAAAAAACCTTTTGTAATAACCGGCTAAACCCAAGAAACTTCTAATATCTGAATGAATTAGAGGTCTAGGCCAACTCTTGACTACATCCGTCTTCTTAGGATCTACCTCAATGCCCTTACTTGAGATAATATGACCAAGGAAAGCTACGAATCTCAACCAAAATTCACATTTTCTAAACTTTGCAAAAAGGTGTTGGTCCTTAAGAACTTGCAACACGATTCTCAAATGATCCATATGCTCATTCTTTCTTCTGGAGTAGATCAAAATATCATCGATAAAGACAATCACAAACATGTCTAGGAATTGCCTAAACACTCTATTCATCAAGTCCATAAACTCCACCAGAGCATTAGTCAAACCAAACGACATTACTAGGAATTCATAATGACCATACTGAGTTTGAAAAGCCATCTTCGAAATGTCATTTTCTCTCACCCTCAATTGGTGATAGTTCGATTGAAGATCAATCTTAGAAAAATAACTAGCCCCTTGAAGTTGGTCAAACGAATCATCTATCCTCGGAAGAGGATACTTATTCTTAATAGTCACCTTGTTCAACTGACGATAGTCAATACACATGCGAAGAGAACCATCCTTCTTTCTAACGAAGAAAACCGGAGCACCCCATGGAGAGATACTCGGTCGGATGAAACCCTTGTCTAATAGATCCTTCAACTGTTCTTTCAACTCCTTAAGTTCTGTCGGAGCCATATGGTAAGGAGGAATAGAGATAGGTTGCTTATCTAGGAGAAGGTCAATACCCAAGTCTATTCCCTGCTCGGGAGGAATACAAGGTAAGTCATCTGGAAACACTTCTGAAAACTCATTTACAACGGGGACTGACTCAGGAGAAGGGGTTTCAGAATCTACATCCCTCACCCTAACTAGATGGTAAATGCAACCCTTAGAAATCATCTTTCTAGCTTTAAGACAAGAGACAAATTGACCCTTAGGCATAGAATTTCCCCCCTTCCACTCTAGGACAGGCTCATTTGGAAACTAAAATTTGACTACACGGGTTCTACAATCAATAGAAGCATAACATGAGTGCAGTCAATCCATACCCAAAATAACATCAAAATCTAACATATCAAGCTCTACCAAGTCAACAAGATTAACTCTATAGGACAAGGAAATTAGACACTTTCTATAGACCCTCTTAGCCACAACAGAATCACCAACAGGAGTAGAGACAGAAAATGGTTCTAAAAACACATCGGGGAGCACATCAAACCTCATAGCCACATAAGGAGTCACAAAAGACAAAGTAGCACCTGGATCAAGTAAAGCATATACATCAAGTTGAAAAACTTTCAACGTGCCGGTAACCAGATCCGGAGAACTCTCTTGGTCACCTCTAGTCTGAAGAGCATAAAAGCGATTTTGTTTAGGAGCATTGGAACCTGAACCACTAGGAGTAGCTTGCTTGCCCTTTCTCCCTTTTACCTTAATCATCGGGGAATCCCTCATTTAGTGACCACTTTTTCCACAACCATAACAACCATCTGTGCCGGCTAGGCACTTACCATCATGCTTCCTTCCACACTTAGTACAAGTAGACCTAGAAAATGAAGATCCACTACCATTACCTCCTTGAGACTTAGGGTTAGACACCCTATCTTGGTTGAATCTAGGATGACCTTGACCATCAGACCTTGCATGAGAAAAGTTACCATCACCGGTCTTATCCCTTTTTACCTCTCTAGATTTTTCCATGAGCTTTTCCTTTTCAATTTGTTGTACATGCACCATGAGACGAGAGATATCCATGTCATGAATGAGCATGGCGGTTCGACACTCTTTAACCACCATTTTGGACACCCCCAAAATGAACTTACTCATTCTAGCCCTTGAATCTGCAACAATTGTTGGAGCATATTTTGACAATTGAGTGAACTTTAGAGCATACTCCCTCACACTCATACTCCCTTGCCGAAGGTTAATCAAATCGAGCACCTTGGCTTCCCTCATCTCTAGAGGAAATAATCTATCAAGAAAAGTGGATTTAAACTTCTCCCAATCAAGAGGACCCGCATCTTCTGGTCTCCCTTCTTTCCATTAATTATACATTATTTGAGCCACTCCCTTTAGTTAATAAGCGGACAACTTTGCTTTCTCTACTGGGGTAACTCCCATGATCATCAAAACCTTATAGACCTCATTGATATACTCTTGAGGATCTTACTCAACTTTGGAACCATGAAACTCCGAAGGGTTCATCCTTGTGAAGTCCCTCACCCTTGAAGCTGTCGTACCCATATTTGGTTTCACAGGAACCGCAACCTCCCTATTTGCTTGGGCCATCACCGCTTGAGCCAACACTTGGAAAGTGGCCCTAAACTCCGCATTGGACACTTGTTCAGCCAAAGGATCGACCGGAACTTGAGGAGCTTTGGGAGGAGCTTCTTATTCCCCATTCTCCCTCACATTCCTTCTAGCATAAGCTCTTTGGGTAGCCCTATCCAAAAGAACATAGGATAATGAATGAAATTGGGCCTAGCCCATACATCATGTTCAAAATTGAAATACAAGAAAGAAACTAAGAAGGTAAAACTCCATCCTCGAAGCATGAGGACTCACCAAAGATTGGGAATATCTCAAGTCAACCTCTAGCAACGAAAACCTGAAACCTGACTGTCAGACCCTACATTTGGAAAAAATGTAGGCAAAAGTATGCGTTAGTACAAAACAATGTACCAAGTATGATAGCCATGCATAAAAACATATAAAACATGCTAAAAGAGACATTTCATTTCATGACATGCAATTGACAAGGCTAAACATGATATAAAGCTTTATAAAATATAAGTCATAAAATCATGGTCAATGCAAGCTAACTTCATCTTTAAAAACCTTTGAACACATGTAAGATACTTCTTGAAGTAACCTTAGTTCATTATTACTTGTGGGGAAATTAGCCTTAACCGACATGAGACCATGCGAGCCATAACATGATCACCCAGTGTCTCCCAGACCGAAAAAGGTTGTTCTACTTGCCTAAGGTAGAACCATGAACATCTAGCTTAAGTGGATCCACTAGCTAATCAACCTATGGAGGCACATAGTTTATGGGATAAGGAGATTGCTACTAGAAACTCGGCCTTTACTACGGGGGAGATTCCATCTCATGAGATCACTTTGGAAACCTGGCCTCTACTATGGGAGAGCTTTCATCTCACTATCAATATACACTCAGTGCTAAGCATAAATTTCCCACGGAATAGTCATTTCTTACTTTGACTTCATTACGCATGAAAAGGTTCCCTTGGACAGCCAATCCAAGCTAGTTCATTAGGATAGCTCTTACTCTTAATTCATTTAGGTGAGAAAGACTTTCATCCTAAGAATCCTTTCAATGTGAGAAAACCTTTCACATCATGCTAGTTATGTTTATGAGAATGTCCTTTCAACAATACGAAAACAACATCATCATTGGTACTTTACTCTCAAAGCACCCTTAAAATATTTGTATAGATTTCATAAACAATGCATAAGTCTATAATTTACCGCTTGAGGTCAAAACCAACTTTCAATCATAAACTCTTAGAAAATATGGGTTAGATATGTATTTCATCATAAATACATGTAAATCTTGAAATACATGCCTAATTTCATAAAACACTTGCTTTATACTCAAAATCCCTCATCATATGATTCACAACTTGAAAACATAGGGATTACATGGGTTCATGAGGAAATTCATCAATTCATGCATAGAAGATCATATTAACTTATTTAAATCAACAATGAAACGAACCCATGCTAATTGAAGAAAATTCTAACTAAATTGGGGAATTCTACCATTTGGAATAGAGGAATTTGGGAACTCCATGGATGAAAACTATCATACCTTACTATCAAAGCCCAAAGAAATTGAAGTATGTAAGATTGATCTTGAACCCTTGCTTGAATCTCCTTCTTCTTCAAGTTCTAGAGAGAGAATATTTGAGTAGAATTTGGTTTCTTTTGCGAATTTAGAAGAATGAAGTAAACGGGGTGAATTTGGGGTTAAAAAGGTTTATATAGGGGTTCTAAACGTAGCCAAAACGACATAGTATTGAAACTAATTAATTAGGAAAAGACCCAACTAACCCTGATAATTAACTGCCAGCGGCCACCGACGGACCGTGGTCTGACCTACAGTCTGTAGGTCGAGCCGTGGTCCTAGACCTCAAATCATATTGTTAGGCTGCCCAACCACAGACCACATTTATGGTCCGTGGTCCTATCCACGGGCGGTGGGTGGCCTTTGTGGCTGGCACCTGCAACATCTGAAAAGCTGGACTTTAGGTCTTTTTGAATAGTGGGTGTTACAATATCGTTTTACCCTATATCCAAAGCCCTATATAAGGATTTTTACCCTCAAAATCACCCAATTCAATTCATTCTCCCAATTTCCCAAAAGAAGAAAAAGTTCATCCTCCCCAAATATTTCTCTCTCTAAGGAAGAATAAGAAGTCAAGTTAGGGTTTCAAGATCAAGTCTCCAATTAAGATTGCTTGTGGGCTTTGAACTCGAAGGTATGATAGTCTTTATCTATGGAGATCTTTCCTCCATAGAGTTCCTAAAGTATCCAATTTACAAAGCTAGAAATCTCCAATTAAAGTTAGGATTTTCTTCTATGTCATGGGTTCCTTTCATTGTTGATTCAATTGATTATTTTATGAACTATTATGCATAAATTCAGATAATTCTATGATTTTAAGATGAATCCCCATAAACCCATGCATAACCCATGTTTTCTAAGCTATGATTATATAATATGGGTTTTGAACTATGAAATATGAGTTTATGAAGATATGCATGTTCTTTATGAAAGTTATGAAAATAATTTAAGGTGCTTTGAGAGTAAAGCATATAAGTTGTTGTAGTTGTTGTGAAAGGATTTCTCACATACTACTCAATACATGCATGTGAAAGTGTTTTCTCACAGAAGGATTCTTAGAGTTGAAAGGTTTTCTCAACTAGCTTAGAATCAAGTTTTAGGAGCTATTCTAAAGAAAAATAGCTTGGATTGGCTATTGATGTGCCTTCCATGAAAGATAAGTCAAGTAAAGAATTATGACTATTCCGTGGGATTTATGCTTAGCACCAAGAGGTTATTGAGATGGAAGCTCATCCATAGCTAGAGGCCGGGTTTCTAGTAGCAATCTTTTTATCCCATACCTATGTGCCACTATAGGATGATTGTCTTAGATAAACATTAGCTAGTGGATCCACGTAAGCTAGAAGTTAAGGTTCTTTCCTTGGCAAGTAAGGACACCCCTTTTCGGTGTAGGGCAAACACCGGATTCCATGTTATAGTTCACATGGTCTCTATTTCGGTTAAGGATAATTCCCACAACAATGATGAACTAAGGTTACTTCAAGAAGTATGTCAGAAGTATTCAAAGATGAGTTTTACTTGCATTTGACCATGATTACTATGATGTTTTATAACCTCTTTCTTATGGTGTTAACTTGGTCTTTGCATGATATGAAAGGTTCCTTTTAGCATGATTTGATAACTCTATGCATTTCTATCATACTTGGTATATTTTTGTACTAACGCATAATCTTTCTTACATTGTTTCTCAAATGTAGGGTCTTATGTTCCTATTCCGCATCCTTGTGGCTAGTTGTCACTTTGGTTATACTGAGTAGTGGTGATTCCTTATGTTCCGAGGACCAAACCTTTTATTTCTTTCTGTCGTTACTTTTTAGATGTTGTATGTGATGCCAGGTTTATGTCCCGACCATTTTTGATGTAATAGATGACTTTTAAGACTATGTAGACTTCCGCTTCATTTTTATAAAATTCTTTATGCTCTGAATTATCTTTTCAAATTTCTTGATATTCTATTATCTTGTTTATGCATGTGAAGTGGCGTGTGTAGGGCCTCTCGGGTTCCTATATGCCATGTTACGCCTAGGGTATACTTTGGGTCTTAACTAACTTGGTATTCTAAGCACAAGGCTTAGAAAGGTCCTAGGATGTCACATAAGCAACGTCGAGTAGAATATTGTTCATAAGTGTGAAGCACACCACATTTATGAATAGGAAGCTATAAGATGATTAGGAAACTCTACTTCTTTCATTAATCTAAGTCGTGCGATGTAGTGTAACTCTATATGTCCTCTCTCCTAATCCATATCCAATGCTCTTTAGGAAATGGCCCCTCGAAGAGCATACGTTAGGAGAAATGTAAATGAGAATGTGGAACAAGAGGCTCCTCCTCAAGCTCCTCTAGTTTCGGTCGATCCATTGGCCGAGCAAGTGACTAATGTGGAGTTTAGGGCTTCTTCTCAAGTGTTGGCTCAAGCCATGACGGCTCCAGCCAATAGGGAGGTTGTGGTTCCCGTGAACCCAAATGTGGGTTTGACAGAATCTAGAGTGAGGGATTTCACTAGAATGAATCCCCCAGAGTTTCATGGTTCTAAGGTTAAGGAAGATCCTCAAGAGTTTATTGATGAAGTGTATAAGGTGTTGATGATCATGGGAGTGACACTGGTAGAGAAGACGGAATTGGCCGCTTACCAACTTAAGGGTGTTGCTCATGTTTGGTTCAACCAATGGAATGAAGGGAAGGCAGTTGATGTGGGTCCACTCAATTAGGAAAAATTTATGGTTGCTTTCATTGATAGGTTCTTTCCCCTTGATATTAGGGAGGCAAAGATGCTTGAATTAATCAACCTTCATTAAGGAAACATGAGTGTGAAGGAATATGCTTTGAAGTACACACAATTGTCTAGGTATGCTCCTACCATGGTTGTCGACCCTAGGGCAAGAATGAGTAAGTTTGTTTCGGGAGTGTCCGAGATGGTAGTCAAAGAATGTCGTACCACCATGCTCATCAATGATATGGACATTTCTCATCTAATGGTACATGATCAACAAATAGAAGAGGAGAAACTTAAGAGAAGATCTAGGGAGAAAAACAAGGCAAGGATCGGTGATGATGACTTTTCACATTGGAAGTCTGATGGACGTGGTCGTTCTAGGTTCCGGCAAAGGTTTTCCGGTCAAGGTTCCTCCAATACTCCTTCTAGATTCAAAAAAGATAGTGTGTCTAACCCTAAACCTCAAGGATTAAATGATAATGGATCTTCATTGTCTACTTGTCTAAGTGTGGTAGGAAGCATGAGGGTAAATTCTTAGCCGATATGGATGGTTGCTATGGTTGTGGTAAGAGTGGCGATAAGATAAGGAATTGTCCAAAACTTATGGCTAAGGGAAGAAAAGGTAGGAAAGCTCCACCTAGTGGTTCGGGTTCAAGTGCTCCAAATCAAAACAAATTCTATGCACTCCAGACTCGCAAAGAGCAAGAGAGTTCTCCCGATGTGGTTACTGATATGTTGAAAGTCTTTTATCTTGATGTTTATGCTTTTCTTGATCCCGGTGATACCTTATCTTTTGTGACGCCATATGTGGCTATGAGGTTGAATATTCTTCCGGATGTGTTGTTAGACAAATTTTCTGTCTCTACCCCTATCAGTGAATTTATTGTGGCGAAGAGAGTATATAGAAATTGTCTTATTTTCTTATCCCATAGAGTCACTCATGTTGATTTTGTAGAGATTGATATGCTATATATTGATGTCATTGTTGGTATGGATTGGTTGCATTTTTGTTATGCTTCTATTGATTATAGAACTCGAGTGGTCAAGTTTCTGTATCCAAATAAGCCTATCCTAGAGTGGGAATGAGGAAATTTTATGCCGAAAGGTCAGTTTGTTTCTTGTCTTAAAACTAGAAAGATGATTTCTAAGAGTTGCATATACCATCTAGTTAGGGTGAGGGATACAGATTCCGAAACCCCTACTCTTGAGTCGGTCCCCATTGTAAATGTGTTTTCAGAAGTGTTTCCAGATGATCTACCCGGTATTCCTCCCGAAAGGGAAATAGAATTCGGTATTGACCTTCTCCCAGATATGCAACCTATCTCTATTCCTCCTTACGAAATGGCTCTGGTAGAAGTTAAGGTATTGAAAGAGCAATTGAAAGATTTGTTGGATAAGGGTTTCATCCGATCGAGTATCTCTACAGAGGGTGCTCCGATTTTGTTTTTCGAAAGAAGGATGGTTCACTACGTATGTGTATTGATCATCGTCAGTAGAACAAGGTTACCATTAAGAATAAGTATCCTCTCTAAAGGATAGATGATTTGTTTGACCAACTACAAGGAGCAAGTTACCTCTCTAAGATTTATCT
The DNA here is from genome assembly GCA_029582245.1 of Solanum etuberosum. Taxonomy (NCBI): domain Eukaryota; kingdom Viridiplantae; phylum Streptophyta; class Magnoliopsida; order Solanales; family Solanaceae; genus Solanum; species Solanum etuberosum. The sequence goes on along the minus strand of JAJONR010002465.1, from coordinate 36,289 downwards.
CCAGTCGGGTATCACCAACTAAGGGTAAAGAAGGATGATATTCCGAAAATAACTTTTCAAACTCGGTATGGTCATTATCAGTTTTTGGTGATGTCCTTTGGCTTGACTAATGCTCCGGCCACTTTTATGGACTTGATCAATAGGGTGTTTAGGCAATACCTTGACATGTTTGTGATTGTGTTCATTGATCATATATTGATCTATTCAAGGAGTGAAGACGAGCATACTGATCATTTGAGGATTGTGTTGCAAGTCCTCAAGGACCAACAACTCTTTGCAAAGTTTAGTAAATGTGAGGTTTGGTTAAATTCTATGGCTTTTCTTGGTCACATTATTTTCAGAAAGGGTATTGAGGTAGATCCTAAGAAGACGGATACGGTAAAAAGTTGGCCTAGACCTCTATCCCTTTCTGATATTAGAAGTTTCTTGAGTTCAGCCGGTTACTATAGAAGGTTTGTGGAAGGGTTTTCATCGATTACCTCTCCATTGACGGCATTGACCCAAAAGAAAGCCAAATTCTTATGGTCGGAAGCTTGTGAAAAGAGTTTCAGGAATTTAAAGATAGACTTACTTCCACTCTAGTGTTGACTTTATCGAAAGGAACCGATAGGTTTGTTATTTATTGTGATGCTTCAAGAATTGGGTTAGGATGTGTCCTTATGCAAAATGTTAAAGTCATTGCCTATGCCACAAGAAAACTTAAGGTGCACGAAAAGAACTGTACTACCCATGATCTAGAACTAGCGGCGGTTGTCGGTAAAATGTTAGCCTAGACCTCTATCCCTTTTGGATATTAGAAGTTTCTTGGATTTATCCGGTTACTATAGAAGGTTTTTTGAAGGGTTTTCGTCGATTACCTCTCCATTGACCCAAAAGAAAGCCAAATCAGGCATTACTTATATGGTGTTGATGTCGATGTCTTTACTGACCATAAAAGTTTGCAATATGTGTTTAATCAGAAGGATCTAAATATTCAACAAAGAAGGTGGCTTGAGTTACTAAAGGACTATGATATGAGTGGTCTGTATCACCCCCGGTAAATCAAATGTGGGGGCAGATGCTCTTATTCAATTGTCAATGGGTAGTGTTGCCCATATAGAGGATAGTAAGAAGGAGTTGGTTCGAGATGTTCATAGATTGGCCCGGATGGGTGTTCCATTGGTAGACTCCACCAAAGGTGGTGTTGTGGTTCAAAATGGTTTAGAATCGTCTTTTGTGGCAGATGTGAAAGCCAAGCAAGGTCTTGATCCGACAATGGTTTAATTAAAGGAAGCGGTGCTTAAAGAGTCTGTGGATGGTGTGCTTTGTTATCAAGGTAGTTTGTGTGTTCCCAATGTAGATGACTTGAGAGATTAGATCTTTTGAGAATCCTATTGTTCTCGATATTCCATTCACCCGGGAGCAACCAAGATGTACCGTGACTTGCTGGAGTCTGTTGGTGGAATGGGATGAAGAATGATATTGCGGAATTTGTGGCTAAGTGTCCTAATTGTCAACAAGTGAAATTGAGCATCAAAATCCGGGAGTTTTGTCCGAAGACATCAGTATTCCTACATGGAAGTGGAAAGATTTGAATATGGACTTCATTGTTGGTTTACCTCACACCGGCGATAACATGATTCGATTTGGGTTATTGTAGATCGAATGACGAAATAGGCTCATTTAATTCCCGTCAAGGCTTCTTATTCGTCAAGGTTTAATAAATATTAGGCCTACTTCGTTAATCCTACCTGGTTCTCACAAACCTAGTTGTGGATTTAGCTAATCATTTTTGTATGGAAACAATCAATGATAAATAAATTATGCATAACCACATACTTACAAGATGAATAGTAGAAATCCGGAATCATGACTTGAAATTTAAAGTCAAAACCCCAAAATCAAAGTGTGATTTCGCTCAAAAATTCAAGAGTAAAAGAAAAATAGTTGTTTTCTTTTATTTCTTAAAACTAATTGAACATAACATGGAAAATGATAACATTCAGATTACTCGTCTTACAAGTCAACGAGTAGGCGATCGTTAGAAATATAATAACCCAATGTATGAGGTCGGGGTCGAATCCCACATTGAGCGGTTTAAGTAAGAATTCATTACAAAATGAGACCGTAAACTAATCTCTTGTAAAGAGGTAGTAACCAACACTTAACATAATATAAATCAAGACTTTTGAAATTATAAATTTAAGAGGATTTAGAAACCAATATTTTTTAACATAGTGAGTTAACACGAGTAATTTGCACGTAGAGAATTACTCTAGGAGTGTGTGGAAGTGGGCGTCGATTTCGAATAGGGGTCAATGTGATTGCTCAACAATATTAATCTCTCATGGATAAGCTAGATCAATTTAAAGCAAAAAATTGCATTTATCAATAATAATTTTTATCATAAGAGCCTTTTCAAGCCTCTCATGTTGAACATGCAAAACAATCTAATACCTCAATATAGATCTTCTTTTTCAAGAAAATCTAGCATTTAACAATGAAACCCCAAATTCCTTATTTCAAGAAAGCTTAGATAACTAATATGAAAGTATCAAACTAGCCATCAACTTCATCTAATCTTTTTCTAGCAACACACGATGATATAGACTAGATTCAACTTTGCAACCTCAAATCATACATTAAAACGTGAAAATCCATTTGAATCCATGAAAATCAATATAAAACTGAGAAATACACCAAAACCCACTATTTTAATTTACACACTCCTAAAGTTGGGGTTTTAGCTACACATAACCAAATTAACAGAAATTATACCAAAAACGTTGTCATACATCTAGGTTGATAGGCTTAAACTTCAAATGTCAAGAAAACCTAATAAAAACCCTCAAAATTTACTCACATTCTTTCCTCACACTAAAACACTCAAGATGTTCCTCTCTATAGTAATTTCAGAGCATGGAAGGTAAGTTTTCTCTCTCTTCTCAAGTATTTATAACTTCTCCAAAGTCAGCAAAAAATTCATTTCTTAACCCAATCGGCGATATTAGTCGGGCTCACCGACAAACTTAATGAGTCACCGACTAAGTCACCTTCTCATTGTTCCTTCCTTGTCTTCAGACTTTAAGTGTTTGAAACATACTGGACAAGCCCGATGGACATCGCTGTTCACAATCGGTTAATCGCCGAGTACAACCAATTCTCACCAATTTGTTCTCTAATTTCAGCAAAACTTTCTGGCACATTCGACGATCTCTCATCACCTCGCTGACTCAGTTAGTGAGTCACCAAACACTTCATCATCTCGTCAACCTGCTTTGAGATTTTTAGCTTTGGACTATGTCACGTTCAGCAAGGTTCGACACATTTGGCTAGTCACCAAGTGCTCCAGTGTTTTTGGCTTCTTTTTGCATGCATTTTTCCTTGGCTTGTGTTTAAGCCTTCATAACTCCAAATCAACCATTAAACATCAAATATGGACCTAAAATGACACTACTTGGTGAATTAAAATGCCTTAAATGAGTCCAAAATCTCTGAAAAATATTTATAGACATCAAAAACCTATCCAAATCAAACTAGGAAAACTGGGTTGGGCAACTTCTACAGACCCATTTATGGATTGTTATTTCTTTTACAACTCGTGGAACTTTTCTTGTGGATGGAAGTCGCAACATAGTCGCAGGATATTTCCATACAAAAGAACTATGGTCCCTGGAAGCCTTTACGACTTGTGCTACACCTTCGTGTTTTTGGCTTCTTTTTGAATGCCTTTTTCCTTGGTTTGTCCTTAAGCCGTTGTTTTTTCTGTATTTTTTGATTTTTTTTGCATGCCTTTTTTCTTGGATAGTGTCTTAGCTTGGATTGAGAAGATGACGTGCCCTCCCATGAATAATAAGAGCAAGTAAGAAATGACTATAGCACCGAGAGGATATTGAGATGGAAGATCTCCCATTAGTAGAGGTTGAGTTTCTAAAAGCAATCTCCTTGTCCCTTACCTATGTGCCCCCATAGGATGATTTTCTAAATAGACATTAGCTGGTGGATCCACCTAAGCTAGAAGTATATGGTCCTTACATTGGTAAGTAGGACAACCCTTTTCAGTGTGGGAGACACCAGGGGATCATGTTATAACTCACATGGTCTCTATGTCGGTTAAGGCTAATTCCCACAATAATAATGAACTAAGGTTACTTCAAGAAGTATCTCATATGTTTTCAAAGGCTTTAAAGATGTTAGATTGCATTGACCATGTTTTATGACTTATGTTTTCTAATCCTTTTATATGATGTTTTAGGTTGGTCAATTGCATGTCATGAAATGTACTATTTTGGCATGATTTAAATATTTTATGCATAGCTATCATACTTGGTACATTGTTTTGTACTAACGCACTCTTGCCTACATTTTCCCAAATATAGGGTTCGACAGTCAGGGTTCTCAGTTTCATGGCTAGTGGTTGATTTCGAGGTTCCCGAGCTTGGTGAGTCCTCATGCTTTGAGGACGGATTTTCATTGTTCTTAGTTACTTTCTTATTTCCAGTTTTTGGACATGATGTATGGGCTAGGACCAATTTCATTCTATTGTACTAGATGGCTAATGAGACAAGTGTTTTAGACTTCCGCTTTACTTTTATAAAACTTTTAGACTTGAAATATTATTTTTACTTCCTTTGTTCTATTTTTTATGTTATGAATGCTAAGTGGCTTGTATGGGGCCTCTCGGGGTCCTATACGCCATGTTACATCTAGGGTGTACCCATGGGTCGTGACATCATGGATCTTATGAACATAGTATTTAAGTAGTATCTCGACATATTTGTTACTGTATTTACTGATGAAATATTGATTTATTTGAGGAATGAAGAGGATAATGCTAGTCATCTCAGAATAGTCTTCCAAACTCTCAAAGATTGAGAGTTATATGCCAAGTTTTCTAAGTGTGAGTCCTGGCTTGAATCTGTGGTGTTCTTAGGCCATATTATGTATAGTGAAGAAATTCGAGTCTACACTCAGAAGATTGAAGCAGTGTCAGAATTGGTCCAAACCCATGTCTCCAACTGATTTTAGTTATTTCTTAGGATTGGCTGGTTACTACAGAAGGTTCGTCGAGGGATTTTCATCTATTTTGTCCCTATTGACTAAGTTTCAATGGTCTGATGCTTGTGAGAAAAGCTTTCAAGAATGGAAAACTCGATTAACTATTGCCCTAATTTTTACCCTACCAGAGGGTACAAAGGGTTTGTTGTTTATTGTGATTCATACAGAGTTGGACTTGATGCTGAATGGTAAGGTTATATCCTATGCCTCCAAATAACATATGATTAACAAAAAGAACTACCCGACTCATGATCTTGAGTTGGCATCTGTAGTTTTTCTCTCAAGATATGGCGTCACTATCTGTATGGTATTCACGTGGATGTAATCACTAACCACAAGAGTCTCCAATATGTTTTAAGTCAGAAGGAGCTAAATCTTTGACAAAGGAGATGGCTAGAACTACTCAATGATTATGATACCAGTATTCTATACCATCTAGGTAAGCCTAATGTTGTTGTTGATTCTTTGAGTAGGTTGTCCATGGGGAGTTCTGCTCATGTCAAGGAAGGCAAGAAAGAATTAGCTAAGGAAGTTCACAGACTTGCACATCTAGGAGTCTGTTTGTTAGATTCAAGTGAAGGTGGAGTGGTAGTGATGAATGGGGCCAAATCCTCATTAGTGTTATAAGTGAATGAGAGGCAGGACAAGGATCCTGTTTTAATTGAGTTGAAGTCAAATGTGCATAAGAAGAAAGTGATGGTCTTTGCACAAAGAGGAGATGGTATGTTAAGGTATCAAGGTAAGATGTGTGTTCAAAGTGTGGATGAACTCCCAAAGAGAATCATGGATAAAGCCCATAGTTCCTGATATTCAATTCATCCAGGTGCCACAAAGATGTACCATGACTTGAGAGAAGTCTATTGGTGGAGTGGCATTGAAACGTGCATTGCCGAGTTTGTTGCTAAGTCCCCCAATTGTCAACAAGTCAAGGTTGAGCATCAAAGTTCATGTGGTGTAGCTCAGAATATACCCCTTTCAGGAATAGATGTGGGTGATGATTAATATGGATTTCATTACTAGTTTACCGCGATCTCGCAAACACCATGATTCCATTTGGGTGATTCTGGATAGGATGACCAAATCATCCAACTACTTTATAGTAAAGGCTACCAATATAGCAGAAGAGTATGCAAATATGCACATTCGGGAGATAGTTCGACTGCATAGAGTTCCCTTGTCCATCATTTCATTTAGAGGTGCTCAGTTTACCGCATAGTTTGGAAGTCGATTTTGAAAGGTTTGGGTTCGATGGTGAACCTCAGTACTGCTTTTCATCCTCATACTGATGGTCAAGCAGAGCGCAGAATTCAAACCTTAGAGGACATTTTGAGAGCTTCTGGTTGAATTTCAAAGGTAATTGGGATGACAACTTGCCTGTTATTGAGTTGGATAAAATAATATTTACCATTCCAACATTCAGATGGCTCTGTATGAGACTCTATACAGGCGAAGGTGTAGATCTCCTATTGGCTGGTTTGAGGTTGGCGAAACTGAGTTGATAAAACCAGATTTAGTTCATTAAACCATGGAGAAGGTGAAGACAATTCAGGAGAGGTTGAAAACAACACAGAGTCATAAGAAATCCTATACTAATGTTAGAAGGAGAGATTTGGAGTTTGAGGTTGATGATTGGGTATATCTGAAAGTTTCACCTATGAAGGGTGTTTTCAGGTTTGGTAAGAAAGGGAAGCTTAGTCTCTGATATATTGGTCCTTACAAAATATCCAAGAGAGTTTGCAATGTAGCTTATGAGTTGAACCTACCATCCGAGTTATCAGCAGTCCATCTAGTGTTTCATATTTCTATACTAAAGAATTGCTTGGGTGATCCTACACTTATTGTGCCTACTGAGAGTGTTGTAGTAAAGGAAAGTTTGTCCTATGAGGATATTCCAGTTCAGATTCTTGATCGTGAGGTTCCCCAATTAAGAACTAAAGAGGTTGCATCAGTCAAAGTCTTATGGAGGAAATAATTTGTTGAGGAAGCTACTTGGGAGGCCGAGAAGGATTTGAAGAACAGATACCCTCACCTATTTTCCTCTGAATAATTCTAGACCAAGGTACTAAATTTTTATAAAGTACTCTTTAAGTTGATATGTTAATGTTTATGTTATTTACATGCTTGTTGCTTTGTGTTGGGTTGTTAGACATTTTCCCACCCTTTCATGATAGTTTGAATCTCATTTGAGGATGAGTGGTCCCGAGGAGGAGATATTGTAACACCTCATACTTTGAGAAATGGTTAAAAAGGGCAAAAGGGCAAGTCCACAAACCCAAAATGGACCATGGACCCTTGATGGAACCTTAGACGGCCCATTTATCGGTCAACGACCCGTCTTGGGCATCGTGAAGGACTGTCCAAGGCTTTCAAGGTAAAGGTCACCAAGATGAGACCCTAGATGACCTATGGTGACTTGTACGGTCCGTTTAGGGGTCTGTACTAGTCACCAATAATTTTTTGAATTTTTGGTCTGTAACACCTCAAAAAAAAGAGACTTGTAAGTAAGGGTTCAAGAATTGTGGAAAGGTCTAAGACGGTGTAAGAGTCCACGGTCAGTAAACCCATCCTTGTAAAAATTATTCTGAGGTAATAATTCACGGACAGTTTCACTGCCAGTAGAAGGGTCCACGGACGGTACACCCGTCCGTGGAGATTGAATTAAAATTCCAGGCCTGTGGTTCACGATAGCCTTCACGGGCCGTGAAATGATGAATGGCTGGTGAAAGGCTTTTGTGAAAAGGCCCCGTCAGTTATTTTTTTAGGGGTATATGCATCTTTTCCTATGCATCTAATACTTAAATTAGGTCGGTTTAATCCTAACCCTAGAACCTATATAAGTCTTTTAAGCCTAAAATTTAAACATTCTAAATCACTCCTTAAATTTCCCCAAATTACTCCAAGTTCTTCCCCAAAAATTTCTCTCTCTAAAAGCTTGAAGAAGAAGACTAGGATTTCAAGATCAAGTCTCAAAATTCACCATTAATTATGGGCTTTGAACTCTAAGGTATGATAGTCTTTATCCATGGAGTTTCCAAATTCTCCAATTTACAGAGTTAGAATTTCCAAATTGAGTTGGGGTTTTCTTTCATGTGATGGGTTCCTTTAAATATTGATTTATTTGAGTATTTTATGATCTATCAAGCATGAATTGAGATAATTACATGATATTATAATGAATTCAAATGAACCCATGTTTAACCCATATTTTCTAAATATTGATGATTGAAAATGAGATTTGAACTATGAAAGGTTAATTATGGAATTATTCATGTTCTTATGGAATTGGTGAGATGATGTAGATTGCTTTGAGAATAAAAGCATATATGTTGTTGTTGTGGTTAATTGTTTTGAAATGATTGCTCACATAACTACCTAATATATGAATCTGAAAGGTTTTCTTACATAAAAGATTCTAAGATTGAAAGGTCTTCTGACCTAAAATGAATAAAAAATAAGGAGCTATTCTAATGAAATCTAGCTTGGATTGGTTACTTAACTGTACCTTTCCATGGATCACATATTACTTAGCTTAGATTGGCAAGATGGCATGCCCTTCCATTGATAATGAGGGATTCCCCGATGCTTACGGCTAAAGGAATATCGAGTAAGCAAGCTCCTGCTAGTGGTTCGGGTTCCAATGCTCCCAAAAAAAACTGATTCTATACACTTCAGACTTGTGGTAAACAAGAGGGTTCTCCCGATGTGGTTACCGGTATGTTGAAAGTCTTCCAACTTGATATTTATGCTTTACTTGATCTCGGTGCTACATTGTATTTTGTGACGCCATATGTGGCTATGAGGTTTTATATTCTTACGGATGTGTTGTTAGATCCTTTTTTTGTCTCTACTCATGTTGGTGATTCTGTTGTGGCTAAGAGGGTCTATAGAAAGTATCCCGTCTCCTTGTCCCATAGAGTCACTCTTGTTGACCTTGTAGATCTTGATAGGCTAGATTTTGATGTTATCCTTGGTATGGATTGGTTGCATGCATGTTATGCTTCTATTGATTGTAGAACCCGTGTAGTCAAGTTTCAGTTTCCAAATGAACCCATCCTAGAGTGGAAAGGGGGAAATTCTATGCCTAAGGGTCAGTTTGTTTCTTGTCTTAAAGCTAGAAAGATGATTTCTAAGGGTTGAATTTATCATCTAGTTAGGGTGAGGGATATAGATTCCAAAACCCCTACTCTAGAGTAGGTCCTCATTGTAAATACGTATCAGGAAGTGTTCCTAGATTATTTACTCGGTATTCCTCCTGAAAGGGAAATAGACTTTGGTATTAACCTTCTCTAAGATACGCAGCCTATCTCTATTCCTCCTTACCAAATGGCTCCAGCGAAACTTAAGGAATTGAAAGATAAATTGTAAGATTTGTTGGATAAAGGTTTCATCCGACCGAGTATCTCTCTATGTGGTGCTTCAGTTTTGTTTGTCCAAAAGAAAGATGGTTCACTCCGTATGTGTATTGACTACCGGTAATTGAACAAGGTTACCATAAAAAATAAGTATCCTCTTCCAAGGATAGATGACTTGGTTGACCAACTACAAAGAGCAAGTTACTTCTCTAAGATTGACCTCCTGTCGGGTCATCACCAATTAATGGTGAAAGAAGATGATATTCCAAAAACGGATTTTCGAACTTGGTATGGTCATTATGAGTTTTTGGTGATGTCCTCTGGCTTGACTAATGCTCCGGTAGCTTTTATGGACTTGATGAATAGGGTCTTTAGGCAATACCTTGACATGTTTGTGATTGTGTTCATTGATGATATATTTATATATTCGAGGAGTGAAGATTAGAACACTAATCACTTCAGGATTGTGTTGCAAATCCTCAAGGACCAACAACTTTTTGCAAAGTTTAGTAAATGTGAATTTTGGTTAAAGTTCGTGGCTTTTCTTGGTCACATTGTTTTCAGAAAAGGTATTGAGGTAGATCCTAAGAAGATGGATGCGGTCAAGAGTTGGCCTAGACCTCTATCCCCTTGAGATATTTGGAGCTTTTTGGGTTTATCCGGTTACTATAGAAGGTTTGAGGAAGGGTTTTTGTCGATTGCCTCTCCATTGACGGCATTGACCAAAAAGAAAGCCAAATTCTTATGGTTGGAAGCTTTTGAGAAGAGTTTTCAAGAATTGAAAGATAGACATACTTCTGCTATAGTGTTTACTTTACCGAAAGGGACCGATGGTTTTGTCGTTTATTAAGATCCCTCGAGAATTGGATTAGGATGTGTCCTTATGCAAAATGGAAAAGTCATTGCCTATGCTTCAAGGCAACTTAAGATTCATGAAAAGATTTATCTGAACCATGACCTTGAACTAGCGGCAGTTGTTTTTACCTTAAAGATTTGGAGGCATTATTCGTATGGTCTTCATGTCGATGTCTTTACCGACCACAAGAGATTGCAATATGTGTTTAACCAGAAAGATCTAAATCGTCGCCAAAGGAAATGGCTTGAATTATTGAAATACTATGACATGAGTGTTCTCTATCACCCTAGTAAGGCGAATGTGGTGGCAAATGTTCTTAGTCGTTTATCGATGGGTAGTGTTGCTCACATTGAAGATAATAAGAAAGAGTTAGTTTGAGAGGTACATTGATTGGCCCGATTGGGTGTTCGGTTAGTTGAGTCTACCAAGGGTGGTGTTATGCTTCACAATAGTTCAGAATCATCTTTTGTGACCGATGTGAAAGCCAAGCAAGTTTCTAGATCCAACTTTGGTTGAATTAAAGGAAGTTGTGCTTAAAAGGTCCTTAGAGGCTTTCTCCTGGGGGGAGATGGTTTACTTAGATATCAAGGTCGTTTGTGTGTTCCTAATGTAGGCTATTTGAGAGAACAGATCCTATCAGAAGCCCATAATTCTCGATATTCGATGCACCTGAGAGCCACCAAGATGTACCGTGACTTGTGGGATATCTATTGGTGGAATGGGATGAAAAAAGATATTACGGAATTTGTGGCTAAGTGTCTCAATTATCAACAAGTGAAAGTTGAGCATCAAAAGCTGGGAGGTTTATCTCAAGATACTAGTATCCCTAATTGGAATTGGGAAGATTTGAACATGGACTACATTGTTGGTTTGCATCACACCCGGCGACAACATGACTCGATTTGGGCTTTTGTAGATCGGATGACGAAATCAGCTTATTTCATTCCCGTCAAGGTTTCTTTTTCGGCGGACGACTATGCGAAGTTATATTTGAAGGAAATGGTGAGGTTGCATTGAGTGCCCTTATCTATTATCTCTGATCGTGGGACCCAATTCACTTCTAAGTTTTGGAAATCTTTCCAAAAGGGTCTTGGTACTCGTGTTAAACTTAGTACAACATTTCACACACAAAACAATGGGAAAGCGGAGTGTACTATCCAAAAATTGGAAGATATGTTGAGAGCATGTGTAATTGACTTCAAGGAAAATTGGGATGATAACTTGCCTTTGATTTAGTTTGCGTACAACAATAGCTATCACTCAAGCATTGGTATGGCTCCATTTGAGGCTCTATTTGGTAGGAGGTGTAGATCTCCAATAGGTTAGTGTGAGGTGGGCTGAGTTTCCCTAATAGGTCCCGAGTTCGTACATGAGGCAATGGGAAAAGTTTGACTTATTAGTAAAAGGTTTAAAACAACTAAAAGTCGACAAAAGTCCTATGCCAATGTGAGAAGAAGAGATCTTGAGTTTGAGGTAAATGACTGGGTCTACTTAAAAATCTTACCCATGAAGGGTGTAATGAAATTTCGGAAGAAAGCGAAGCTTAGTTCCCATTATGTGGACCCATAACAGATTTTTAGACGAATTGACAAGGTCACTTATGAACTTGAACTGCCTAGTGAGTTGGCATTGGTACATCCAGTTTTCCATGTCTCCTTGTTGAAGAAGTGTGTTGGAAATCTGACATATATAGTCCCTTTAGAAGGTTTGGGAGTTAAGGAGAATCTTTCATATGAGGAAATTCCGATTGAGATTTTAGATCGGCAAGTTAAGAAGTTGAGAAATAAGTAAATTGCTTCGGTGAATGTTCTTTGGAGGAATCAATTAGTTGAGGGAGCTACTTGGGAGGTCGAGGCCGATATGATATCCCGATATCCTCTTCTCTTTCCCCCCCGTCCCTACTCTAGCTTTAGGTATTTAGTCTCTCATGGTTTACTCCTTTGGTGTCATGTGTCTTAGATATTCCCATGATTTGCTCATTTATGCTTGTTCATGAAAAAAAACTTAAATTTTTGGGGAAACAAAATGAGTTAGTTGATTGACTTCTTCATGATTATGTGCATTTGAGTATGAGTTGCGAATAGACCTTATGAGATGATGTTTTGAATCTGCTTTAACTTGGAGTTGATTTTCCTCCTCGGATATATGCATTTATGTGATTGCATTCATGTTGGGAAGTTAGATCTTCTCCTTACCCTCCTTATGATGTCTTAAGTCCCATTCAACGACGAATGTTCCCAAGGGGGGAGATATTGTAACACCTCAAAAAAATGACCTGTAAGGAAGGGTTCAAGAATGGTGGAAAGGTCTAAGGAAGGGTTCAAGGATGGTAGAAGAGTCCACGGTGAGTGAACCCAATCCTTATAAAAATTATTCTAAGGCAATGATTAACAGACAGGTTCATGGCTAGTAGAAGGGTCCATGGACGATAGACCCGTCCGTGGAGATTGACTTAGAATATTTTTTTTCTAGAACTCTAGTTCACGATAGCCTTCACGGGCCGTGAAATGATGAATGGATGGTGAAAGGCTCCGTGAAATTTTTTTGTAGGGGTATATGGGTCTTTTCCTATGCATCTAATACCTAAACTAGGTCGTTTTAATCCTAATTCTAGAACCTATATAAGTCTTTTAATCCTAAAATTTATCCATTCTAAATCACTCCATAAATTTCCCCAAATCACTCCAAGTTCTTCCACAAAAAATTCTCTCTCTAAAAGCTTGAAGAAGAAGACTAGGATTTCAAGATAAAGTCTCCAAATTCACAATTAATTGTGGGCTTAGAACTCTAAGGTATGGTAGTATTCATCTATGGAGCCCTTTCCTCTATGGATCTCTATGGAGTTCTAAAATTCTCCAATTTACAAAGTTAGAATTCTCCAATTGAGTTAGGGTTTTCTTCAATGTCATGGGTTCCTTTAAATATTGATTTATTTGATTGTTTTATCATCTACCAAGCATTAATTGAGATAATTACATGAGTCTATGATGAATTCCCATGAACCCATTCATAACCCATATTTTCTAAATATTGATGATTGAAAATGGGTTTTGAACTATGAAAAGTAAATTATGGAATAATGCATGTGCTTATGGAATTGATGAGATGATGTAGATTGGTTTGAGACTAAAAGCATATATGTTGTTGTTGTGGTTAATTGTTGTAAAAGGATTTCTCACATAACTACCTCATGCATGAATGTGAAAGGTTTTCTCACATAATGAATTCTAACGTTGAAAGGTCTTCTCACCTAAAATGAATAAACGATAAGGAGCTATTTTAGTGAACCCTAGCTTGGATTGGTTACTTAATTGTACCTTTCCATGGAAGACATACGACTTAGCTCTGATTGGAAATATGATATGCCCTTCCATGGATAAAAAGAACCAGTTAAGAAAATGACTATTTCGTGGGATTTACGCTTAGCACCGAGAGGATATTGAGATGTGAGCTCTCCCGTTTGTAGAGACCGGGTTTCTAGAAGCAATATATTTATCCCATACCTATGTGCCCCTATGTGATGATTGTCTTACATAGACATTAGCAAGTGGATCTACATAAGCTTGAAGTTCATGGTCTTACCTTGGAAAATAGGATACCCCTTTTCGGTGTGGGGTAGACACCGAATTCCGTGTTGATAGCTTACATGATCTTATATGTCAGTTAAAGGTAAATCTCCCTCAAGAATGAACTTAGGTTACATCAAGAAGTATCTCACTTGTGACTTAAGATGATGTCTATTTGCATTGACTATGTTTTCTGACTCATGTCGTCTAGTTCTTTTACATTCATGATTTATCTTGTTCATTGCACCTTATGAAAATCTCCCTTTTCTTATGTCTTCAAATGTTTTATGCATGTCTATCATACTTGATATATATTTTTTACTATAACATACTCTTGCCTACATTTCCCCAAATGTAGGGACCGACCTTACAGATTCGCACTTCTGTGGCTAGGGATCTCATATTGAAGATTGAAGTTTTGTGAGTCCTCATATTTTGAGGACCGAGCTTGATTCCCCTTTTGTCTTTACTTTCAGTTTTGGAACTTGATGTACGGGCTACGCCCCGATATACTCTTATGTACTACATGGCTTTAAGACAATGTTTACTTTTCCTCTTTTCTCTATAAAACTCTTATATGTTGAAACTGTCTTTTAATCTCTTTATTCTATTTTCCTGTATGATGAACGCTAAGTGGCTTGTGTGGGGCCTCTCAGAGTCCTATACGCCATGTTACACCTAGAGGCCACCTTGGGTCGTGATAGGGTCACTTTCAAACGATCATATCTCTTAGCAAGAAAGGTATTATTTGACCCATGACCTATCAAATTAACGGTCTTTGAGGCCTCTTTCTGACACCACCAAGTTAGCCTCATTTCAAGTTTAGAGTATAAAGTTATGCTCATTTTAGTGAAGCCTTGTCAGGCTGGTGCAACTTGACGACCCACTAGACGGCCCGTGAAGTTTCATATGGTCCTTGAAGCCTCCCATTTAAGGCACATTTTCAGTTTGAAAAGTTGGGTCAAGTTGGTGTTTTCCCTATGCGTTTGGTACTTAAACTACGTCGTTTTAACCCGTATTCTAAGCCTTAACCACGATGTTTTAAACCTAACTAAGGGCTTAGAAAGTATTAATCAGTTCTTTTATGTTCATTAACACTTCAAGACATAAGAGGAAGGTTCCAAGTGGAGAAAAGCTAGGGTTCAAGCGTTCTTCAAGTCTCTTCGATTTCACCAAAGAACTTTGTTCTTCCATGTATATAAGGCTTTCATAGTGTTGGGCTAGTTTGTCCTCACGCCCTACATCTACTTTCAAATCATTAATAGAGTAATCTAGGGTTCTATCCTAGGTTTCAGTATTCTTCAGATGAGTTGATATTGAGTCCTGAATTCTTGAGTTGTTGATTATTGAATTCCTAGTTCTAATTATTGAATTGTCATACATCGGGTATTGTGATTATTAAGTTTATTATTTATGACTATTTTTCAGGATGAACCCTATTCTTGAGTATCAGTGAATTCTTATTTAGAATCATAAAAACAAAACATTATTGTTTAAACTGAGTTTAGAGGAAGTAAAGAGCAGTTTGAGAAAGAGTATAATGGAACTATGTATTTCCCAAATATTTCATTTTTACATGAAGAAAAAGAGTAGACTTTTTTTGAGAAAAGTTAAAAGAGTTTTCAAAAATATTATGTACAGGGCAGTTACCTCTTAAAGAGGCCCCTTTTTGAGTAATTATCTCAACCCAGAATGTATTTTTACATTGAGCAAAGAGAACTGAATGAGCAATCAGTTTCAGAGACATTTTAGAGTAGTTGTCTCTTTTAAGAGGATAGTTTGAGAGATTACCTTAAACTAGAGAAAAAAATATTTTTATACATTTGAGCAAAGGTATATATTATTGAGAGTAATATTGAGCACCGATATGGGAGAAAATTCAAATAAATCACAGCCCCATAAACGATGTCTTGCCTACATGGGTACAAGATCATACTTATCCTTAGTGTATTCTGGCAGAGCTTATTGGATCCACTTAGTTGAGGTGTCCAATATACCGGCACGATATAGGACAATTCTTGTTGTATGGACAAGATGTTGTATCATCACGTAGCATATAGTGATGGTTACCGGTTAGAGAATCTCCCAATAGAGTTAAAGTGTAATTCTATATATAACTTATTATGTTAATGTTCAGAGAATGCGAAAGTATTTTTTAAAGTTAAATGGTTTCATTCCTTTATTTCTTTACATTCAGTTGAGGTTATGTTATACCTATTCAGTCCTTTCTTTCAATTATTTCACCTCGGCTATATTACATATTCGTACATTCAAATGTTTTGATGTCATTCGACCTGCATCTTTTATGATGCAGATACATGTGTTCAAGATCATCAACAGGTGTTTCGTTGAGATCACTTCGCGTTTCAGATAGCTTGGGTGAGCCTCCTTACTTTCTGGAGGATTTCACATTTATTTTCTGTTATTGTTGAGTTATCGTGGGTCTTGTCCCGACATCTATCCTAGTATTAGAGGCTTCATAGATAGTTAGAGTTGATGAGACGTTCTGATTGATTCTTTCTATTTTGAGATCATAAAAACTATTACTTATACTTTATTAAGTATTTACAGACATTTATTTAAGTTGAGTTTAATTATGTATTCAAAGCTTCTTTATTTGAGTTAGTTAGGCCAAGGGTTCGCTTGGGGATCAGAAATAGTTCTCCAGTGCCGGACACATCCAGGGTGTAGGCTTGGGGCGTGACATATTTGTACTAGAAAATTAAATAATTATATATGTATATTACCTTGTGAACCCCTAACAAAATAGATTGGCGGTTCAATAGTATGAAATGGACCGTGGGAATGCTTTTCACACTAGAGTTATGGGGTTCAAAACCGCCTCTCTTTTTTTAAAATGAAATTTAGAATTCCCAAACTCTTGGCTCCGCCTATGCCAAGAACAACAAAGTTAATCACGTTAGTTATCACCGTCACCAATTTCCATATAAAAAATTTAAAGTATTTTATTAATATAATATTAGATAAATTTAGTTTTCTATTTGAATTTTGTGTTTATTATTTTTTAAACAAAGACAAATTTTATATATTCAATTGTTGAGAAAATAAATAATCTTAACAATTTAGTATTCAGATCTAAGGCAATATCTTAATATTCAGACGTTTAATCAATATAAATTTTCTTGATTTCATTATTTATTTTAATTTTCTATAGTGAATTGATCGACAAGAAATAGTCTAGTATTAAACAAGCATCTTAGATTTTTTTATTTGTATAACATATACATTTAGTAGAAATGCCCGCATCTCAACTTCTCCTTAGTAGATTTTCAACTAAGTTTTCTAGAAAATCCTCAATAAGAAGTTTGTTCTCTTGAATCTCCAATTATAGTTCCAATTCAACCACTCCATATTCTTCTTTCAACAAATATAATTCAAATAGTAGCACATATTTTCTAGCAATAAAAACTAGCTACGAGAAATTTTCCAATTACAAGTTATTCAAAAAAATTCGATATCATTCATCATAGAATAAGAATTAGGAGACAATAAAAAAAAGTTAGTTGATGATCATCATAATGAATTTTTTCAATTACTACTTATCATATGATAATAAGAAGTTTCTTGAAGAATTATCCAAGGGAAAATACATCTCAGCAGGACACAGAGAATTCTTTCATCAATTCCAAAAGAATTTCAACAATATCACCCTTGAGGATTTCCGCAAAAAAACTGAAATACTATTTGAATCTTCAAATTACTTGCGTGCAATGTTAAATGTTTTTGGATTTTTGTATACTTGTAGTGACTGCGGGCCATTATAGTCTTCAGACAATGATACACTTTTTGTTGATGGGTTGTATAACTCGATACGAAACATCAAAGCTCTGTAAATCTATGGAGAACCTCAAATTATTAATGCAACAACAATGCAGAACCTCAAATTATTAATGCAGCAACAACAACAACAACAACAAGGGAAAAATGTTCAGATTTATACCCCTGTAATACAACTTCTTTCGGAATTAAAGAGAATGGATGAGCACACGATGCGTGTTATGATTTAAATTCTTGGTGTACATATGTTTTATATCTATTCTTTCTATATCTATTGGATTAATAAATTTATCTTCATTTGTTGCTTTGAAACTTAATTATAGTGATGATAATTGATAAAAATAAAGAATTATCTCACATATGCTGCATTATATATGATGGATGGGTTGAGGTAATTATTATGTATTTCCATTTGTTGAGTCTAGCCCTGCAAAAAAATTGTAACATGGTGTGAGTGGCTTTACTTTTAGTACCTTTAAATACTCGTTAAACATCGAAAACAGTCTCTCTATGTCGTAGTGGTAAGGTGAGTGTATATTCTACTCTCCCCAAACTTCACTGGGTATGTATGTTGTTGTTTCGTGAGATGACATGGTTCAACATGTGTGAAATTCAATATAGAGAGATCCAAAAAATAAAATTATGGACCGAAAACTTGGCACTTTTCAGAATTTGAGCAATACCAAAATGAACTTAAGTTGAAGCAATTGAATGAAACAAGGCTGCAATTTGTTACTCTTTCTACAGCTCTAAAATTTGCGTTCTTTATCTTTTGATCTTAGTCTTAGTTAACAAATTAGAATTTAAGTATTGTATATTTATCATCTTTGTTTTAACTCATTTCACTCCCAATGAATTAATTTTCTTCCTCCGTCAAGTTTAAAAGTAACACTTTTGCTTGCTCTACTTAAGAATGTAGAAATTAATGCTTTTGCTTGCTGTTTGTTTGAAACATTTTGTAAATTATTCCATTAATTAGGACATACAAGTTACATATCAAATGTGCCAAAAAAAATCATCATTTGTTCATCATATTAATATGGAGAAAGATTGCAATTTATAATATTTTTTATATTCTTTTTCGAATATCTAAATTTTATATTAAAAATATTGGATTTTCTAATTCAAATAAGCTCAAAAAATTAATTAAATTGACTCTTGTAAAGCAAATTCTGACAAATAAAAAGAGATGGAGAAACTATACACCTTATCGTTGGAAATTTAGAAATTTTTTTCCTTTTTTTATAACTATTGGAGGACTAAATAAATATAGTTGATGAAGTGAGAGGAAGTATAAATTATTTTCATACTATAGGGAAAATTTATAATTATGGTAGAATTTCTTTTGTAATTACGTAGTTTTTCTATAATTTTTATTTAAACATTAATTCAACTTTATCAACCGATAAACTGATCGAATTGTCGACATTTCATGAATTAGAGATATGTTCCAATATTTGATTATAAATACTATTTTATTTTCAAAATTTCAATCCATTATTGATTATTCCTCATCTTCCGCATAAATCAGTGTTCAACCTTATAACATGAAAGGTGAAGAGTTCCTTGGGCCATCAGTAATTCCTAATGTCGATCACGTTTAGGGTGCAGACTTGAATCTGACGCCAACATTCTTAAAAAAATACCAAGTTATTTCAAAAATATATAATGCAAATCGTAGAGGTACCAATAATAAAAAAAGTAAAAGTCTGATTTGAAGTTTATGGGTTTGGAATCCAACTCTGTTTGAGTTATTGGTTCTAAATTAATTATTCATACATATTCATTACATTTTTAAGATAAATATAAATTTGGAAAAAATTACTAGATTCGGCCAAACCCCAAACTCCTATTCGAGCTCAGCCCTTACAAATAATTCCACTGAAAATAACAAATGTTATTAACACCGAATAATGAATTTTCTCTTATTGAGGATACAAACCAGAGCTGCAAACTTCATCCAAATAACTTAGTTATGCATGAGTTTAAGGGCTCTGTTTGTTTCGGGAACAAGTTAATATAAGATTAATTATCATAGGATTAGTTATCACTGGATTGTTATTCCATCCTCAATGTGGATAAATATAACACTACAATTACAAATAACTTATCCCGTGATTTTATTCCAAACAAACACGATATGAATTAATTCTTAAATTAATCCTGTAATTAATTATCTCTTATCCCTTATACCAAGCAAGCCCTAAAAGATACTTATCCAAAACCTGATGTTTTAAAATTGTTGTTACCTCAAGGTTGCAAGGAAGCGTACTCCTAAAACATATATAAGAAAGGTAAATTTGTGGGAAGTTTTGAACAATATTGGAAAAGGGGAAAAAGTTTCTAAATTTGTGGCAGTCCTAAACAATATTGGAAAAGGGGAAAACGTTTCTTAATTTGTGGGTAATCCTAATCAATATTGGAAAAGGGAAAAAAGTTTCGTAGAATTAAAGTGTATATAATTAAGAGAGGGACGCGAATTGTGATTAATCACCTTAAAA
Organism: Solanum etuberosum; assembly: GCA_029582245.1. Taxonomy (NCBI): domain Eukaryota; kingdom Viridiplantae; phylum Streptophyta; class Magnoliopsida; order Solanales; family Solanaceae; genus Solanum; species Solanum etuberosum. The sequence continues at coordinate 16,179 of JAJONR010002465.1, read as the reverse complement.
AATTACACTTTCCATAATTGTTTCGAGAAGCATCTTGACGGAGACAGGAAGAGCCACAAAGGATTGAAGAAGATGAAAAGTGATCATCACACAGAAAATAAGATAGAAGAAGGAGCACAACAGACCCCTACTCAATGCAGGAGAAAAGAGTGCACCACTGGTTCAATAAAGAGCATGCTACCGCCGTTGATGAAGATGAATGTAGAAGTTGTTCCTCCTCCTCATCCAAAACACAGCAACTGTAGTTCAAGTACAAGACTAATGCAGAAAGCATCACAAAGCTATGCAGTTGAAAGACCAATGCAAAAAGAAACACATAGCGATAGTGATATGAAGAAGAAATTTGAATCAAGCAAGAGGAAATTTAAGAGAAGGTTAACAGAACAAAGGGAAGCCAAGAGACGGATTTTAGTGGTGAACTTTCATCAAATTCCTAAACCTTCTTGTAAATGCATACCTATAGATGTTCAGGTCAGATTTATTTTTAAGATTTGTAGCAAGTATATGACTGTAACAGTAATACATTTATAAGTTGACTGGTTCCATCAATTTTTTTCTGAAACAAACCCGGATTCTCAACACAAACGCTCAAACATTATATAATCATTGATAGCCAAATTATAATAACAACACTTGATTTACAAAGAGAAGTACTGAAATAACAAGTAACTAAAGATAAAGATAAGAATGGGGATGAGAAGTTATGATTCTAGAAAGAAGATGAAAGTAAAAGAGAGTTTCCTCACTATACGCCTAACTCTTCTGTCTAACCCCCTATTCCTATTTAACTGATTCATAATTTGACCTGGATCTCAAATAAAACTCTCCAATATTTTACTCAGCCCAATTATCTCATCTTAATCAGCCCCATTCCCACTTCTATCACATAAGCTCGTACAAAGTCGACTTGATTCACAATAGTTTCTTTTGGCATAATGTCAATATCATTCAGCAAAGTCAAACAACTGCACTCTTTCTATATGCAGAAAATTGATGAAATTCTTCACAAGTGTATATCTTCACAAGTGTCTATGCTCATTTGTTTTTTGAAATGAAAATAAGAACAACCCCATCTTCCTGGTAATTCTTTTGAAGAGGCAAAAATCAGAACAAGTCAAGCTAGGAGAATTCTATATTGTGGTCCCCTGATTAAGCACCTTGTTAGTCACGGAAGCTAATCTCCGTTATGCTTTAAGAGGACTTTGGATAAACTAGACTAGAAATTTCAAAACAATTACTCAGAAACATAAATGTGTTCAATAGTTTGGCCTTAAGTGATATCAATGTCTTTGAACTTTAAGTGTGTACAAGATGATATTCAACAAAAGGATTTTTTTATTTTTTATTTATTTCCACATGGTGTACAGTACCTACATTGGAGTCTATTAAATCCTTATTAGCACCACGATGTCACGCATTTGGTGTTAAAGGGCTTCCTTACAGAGGTGACTTCAGGTGACTCAAAATCGAGACCTCTGATTAAGAAGAAAGGAGTACTTACCACGACCATTGTTTGTATCAATAGGACATAGTCCCGAGTCAGTAAGAAAGATATAAAGCTTAAGAGGAAAACTTAATCTGATGGAGCAGCTCTTTACAAAAAAAATGCCACAGGGCAAAAAGATAAGAAATTAAGTGGACGTATGGCTATAAAAAATAAAATAAATATGACTTTATTTGGAATTTTAAAATTGGATTCGTGTTTGAAAATACTTTTTGAAAATATATTTAGAATTTGAAATGTTGTTTGAAAAATATATGATTTATACCCCTCATTTTTAAGAACTAACCAAAAATATTTATTTATGAAAGCAAAAAATCCCAAAATAAAAGTGTTCTGAACAAAAAATATTCTAATCATGTTTGATTTTATGTTCTCCTTCCCCACCTTGTCTTTAGATTTTATTTTTGTATATGTTTAATAATTGAACTAAAATGAATCAAAATCGATAACAACCAAATAGATAAATATACATTATATTTTATTTGGTTTTTTAAAATAATTTAAAAATCAACTAATTTGATTTTAGTTTTGTGTCAATAACCAACCGAAATGTTTATTTTCTTGCCATTAATGTTCTAGTTGTTTTTCATCATTAAAAATCTTTACAAAGAAGAATTGCACGGCATCCCAAAGGAATATATTGATTATCCAAAGCAAGAGGAAAAAGAAGGTACAGTTGAAGAGAGCTCCCAACGGAGATATGAAGAAAATGGGGGTGCTCAATTTGGAAAATCTAAGAATTAGGGTCTGGATATAAGGGCACACTGGTTTACTCTTTTTACTGGGACGTGGTTTTATCCTGAATTTTATTTTTTAAATTTTGGGTCATTTGGTCTTTTTTGTACAGACATATTTTTTTAAATAAAATGAGCTCCTAGCTCCACTATTGAACCAAAAAACCAAAAAAGAAAAATGAAATTTCTAGTGATATTTTCTAAATAACTGATATACCTAAAATGACTAGTAAGTAAAGTAGTTTGTGTCTATTCATGATTAGCATATGGTGAGACCCGAGATATAAATACCATTTTGATTGTAAATATTAATGTAAGGAAAATAGGAGCAAATCAAAAGTTGGATTAAGATGATAAAAGACAATAAAGAAATTTTGAGTTGTATATAACAGAACTTTAAAGCAAGAATACAAATTCATTTAATAAATTGCAACTATTTTATTTTAATGATTGAGATAATTTCCATACAGGAAACATAGAATCAAATTTAAAATATTAATAATTTGAATTCTACTACTATCCAAAATTTACTAGACAACAAGAAAGATTTTGGTGTAAAATTTACAACAGATTGAATCATGAGATCATCAAAATCTCTTTCTATTCCAGCAGTTTCTTCTGGGAGCACGAGAGTCTTCAACAGGTTTACACAGATCATGAAAGTCCACCATTGCAGTTTTTTTCTTTGCTTTCCTTTGTTCTGCCAATCTTTCCTCAAATTTTATCTTGCTCAATTCAAACTTCATCTCCATGTTTTTGATGTTTTGTGTTTCGTTTTGCATTAGTCTCACAACTACAAAGTTTTGTGTTGTTATCTCAATTGGTCTGCTAATTATACTGCAGTTGGTTTGTTTTTGTGCTGAGCAATCTTAAATAAGTTACTTTTGATGAGGAGCAACTTGTACGGTTTTCTTGTTACACAATTTAATCTTCATTGTCTATCAAAAAAATTGTACAAGTTGCTCCTTATCAAAAGCAACTTCTTTCATATTGCTCCAAAAAAATAAAGAAATTGCAGTATAATTAGGAGACAAATTGAGAGAATAACACAAAACTCTCTAGTTGTGTGACCAATGCAAAATGAAATGCAAGACATCAAAAACATGGAGATGAAGTTTGAATATAGCAAGAGAAAATTTGAGGAAAGATTGGCAGAACAAAGAAATTTCAAGAGAAATACTGCTATAGTTGACTTTCATGATATGGCTAAACCTGCTAAAGACTCTCGTGCTCCCAGAAGACATGGTTGGAATAGAAAGAAATTTTGATTATCTCATGATTCAATCTGTTGTAAATTTTACACCAAAATCTTTTGTTTTGTCTAATAAATTGTGGACAGTATTAGATTAAAATGATTACTATTTTTAATTTGATTCTAAGTTTCATGTATGGAAATTATCTCAATCATTAAAATAATACAGTTGCAATTTCCTAAATGTAGTTGTATTCTTGCTTTAAAGTTATGTTAGATACAACTTAGAATTTCATTATTGTCTTTTATCATCTTAATCCAACTATTGCTTTACCAATATTTTCCTTACACTAATATTTACAATTAAAATGGTATTTAGATCTCAGGTCTCACCATATGCTAATCCTGAATAAGCACAAATTACTTTACTTACTAGTCGTTTTAGGTATACTAGTTATTTAGAACACTTGGATTATGGGGCTCTGATACAAACTTTTTCAGAACCCTAGCCTACACCCTTGACATGGCTAGCACTCAAGAACCATTGTTGGTCCCCAAGTGAATCCTTATCATGGCTGACTACAAGCGGAAGACTAACTCGAGCATACATAAACATCAAACTCGAAGAAATGCTAAATCAACAATGTATTAAATATCAAAACTCTCTGAATAAACTTAATATTAACCTTAAGTTTTAAAGAAAACCTCTAAAACTGATAGAGTCTCCAAAACTATCTATCTATAAGGCCTCTACTATAATATATATATATATATATATATATATATGAGTGTCGAGACAAGACCCACGACTACTCAAAATTCTACTAATATTGACAACACATAAAACTTGAGTCCTCCAGAAACAAGGTGACCTCACTCGAAAGTTGATGATGAATGAAGTCATCTCAACAAACTTTTGTTGAGGATCCTAAGAAATGACATCAGTATATTTAATGTACGAGTATGTAATATAGTTGAATCACAAATAACTTAATGAAAGGACTGCAATAGATATAGATATATTCTCAACTGAATGTAAAGAAATAAAGAAGTGAAATCATTAAAACTTTACAAAAAAACATACTCATCTCTGAACTGAACATAGTAACTGATATAATAAAAATACACTTTTAACTCTATTTGGGAGATTATCTAATCAATAACCATCACTATTAGCTACGTGATGATATAACATCTCGCCCACACTGTTGATGAGTCGGGGATTTCGACTCATTTAGGGCTTAATATCTAGAGTTTTAGTGTCATCAATGCTTATTTTATGCTCTAAACTGATGTTTAAATGCTAATTTACATCAATGAAGGCAAAAGAGAAAGGCACGGACATTACAGGGCAAAAAGGAATGAAAAAGCTGAAGAAAAGAAAGACTGATAATCGCCAAAGCCACTCGGCGACTCGCCGAGTTGCTCTTCAGCTCCCTTAAAGTTCCAGCAGGCCAGCCCAAGGACAAAGCCAACTCGGTGATATAAAGGGTTATTCAGTGAAGCACCAACTGTATCGGTGACGGAGACTCAGCCCGCCTAAAGTTACAGAGTGATTGGTGAAAAGGCAAGCCAAAAAGGCGATGAAAAGGAACAATCGGCTCATCGCCGAACAGGTTGGTGAGCCCGACCTTGATTGCCTAAAGTTACAACTAAGAAAGGGTAAGAAGTCAAGCAAAGAAAGCGATGAAGGGAGCGGTCGGTGCATCGCTGACCTGGTTGGTGAAACCTGACTTATTTCGCCGATTGGATCCGAAGATGATAATCTGGAAGCGTATAAATGCGATTTTAAAAAGAAAGTTGGGGAGTTCTGAAGTTTTGGAGAGTTCCAGTTCTGGGTTTTTGATACCTAACATGGTTCTTTTATTTTTTAAGTACAAATTTAGGGTTTTATTGATTTTGAACTTATTTTGGAGCATTCTGAAGACTTCTAGATTGTTACCCAAGATGATGGAAAACATAGTTGGTAACTATTTCTTGCTCTTTATTACGTGTGGCTAAAAACCCCATTCTTGGGGGTGTGATTTTATGATTGAATTCTTCAATTAGCTTATGGGTGTTAGTATTTACTAATTTATTGTTGATTTGAAATGGGTTCAATTAGTAGTTGAGTTTTAATTGATGAATTGTAGTTGCAAATGCAATTCTAGTCTAGGATTCTAAGCTTGCTTGAAGAAGAGGTTTTAGAATTAAAAGTATTAATTGATGATTGTAGTGATTGGGTTATTGTCGATTTAGCTTGAGAGAGTGGGTCTAAATTCAATCCTACCAATCTAGCTTGAAAGAGTAGATTAATTGAGGTATTGGGTTGTTTATATGTGTTATGCTTGTCGAAGTTTGAGAGAACTCGCTTGATTCATGATAGTTGATTGAGAAATGACTATTGCACCTAAAGCCTAGCCTACCCACTAAGATTCAATGACTTTTATTAAGCGTTAATCACCCATATAGCGAAATTGTTGTTCAATCGAACACATCCCCAAGGATCCCTCTCTACTTGATTACTTTCGTTTGTTGGTAGTTGTTAATTGTCACTCTAATCCCCCCCAATTGAAATTAATTGTCAAACCCCTGCCATTTACTTTAATTGTTTCAAAAATATCTACCTCTACAAACTATTAGAACACTCTTTTCACTTCGTAATTGAATTCTTTACTTTATCACTCCTTGTGGGATCGACCTGAACTCTTAGTTAGGTTTATACTTGATTGCGACCGCCTACACTTAGAATCGAATGAAGTGTAGTTGAGCATTATCAGCTGCTAGAACTGTCATATACCGTGTCGGGTATAGAACCTATCAACTAAGTAGATCCACTAAGCAATAAGGATTCATCTAAAAGTATGATCCTATACCCATGTTGGCAAGACATGGTTTATGAGGATTTTGAGTTTTCTGAACTCATCTTCATATCGGTGCTCAATGCTACTCCTAATAATATATATATATGCTCATACTCAAATATATGTAATATACTCTTTCTCTGGTTTGAGATAATTTCTCAGACTATCCTCTTAAAAGAGGTAACTACTCTTAAATATCTCTAAATTCATAAGCTCGTTTAGAAATCAAAGTTTTTCTTTTCTCAAAATAATACTCTCTTTCTTCATGTAATAATGAAACATTTGGAAAATACTTAGTTCCCTTATACTCTTTCTCAAACCCCTCTTTACTTCCTCAAAAACTCAGTTTAAAATAAAAATGTTGGCTTTAAAAGATTCTCAAAATTTATAACTCAAAATAGGATTCATTTTGAAATATAGACATGAACGAATCAACCGAAGGATCTCAATAACAATATAGAAAGCTCAATACTAAAAACTGAAGAACTCAGAACTCAACGATACTACTTATCTCAAGAATACTCAATTATAGGGTTCATGCTGAAATATAGACATGAACAAATCAACTGAAGGTATTAATGCAAAATATATAGAATTTCAATAATTAGGAATAGAATTTTAAAAAGAATCAGGAACGCAAGAACTGAAAATCAACTTATCTCAAGAATAATCAAATCTACGGATAAAACCCTAGATTACTCTTTTACTGATTTGAAAGTAATGTAGGGCGTGGGGACGAATTAGTCAAACACTATGATAGCCTTACATTCCTGGAAGAAAAAGGTTATTGAAGAATCTTGAAAAAGAACTTTATTAGTAGCCTTGAAACTCTAGCTTGAAGGAGAGCAATCACGAAAACCTTTCTTGAGATTCTTGAATTAGTTTCTTGAAACTCTATGGCTAAGAATTAGGATTCTCATTAATGATTCATAATTATATGAACAAAGTTATGTTGGAAAGAATGAAATTCTTGGACAAAGACTTACCTTGAAGAAGAATGTTGAAAAAGATTGAAAGAATCTTGAATGTAAGTCTTCTACTTTGATTTTTCCTTAGGGTTTTGCCTTGGGGTTTGAGAGAGAAGAGAATTGGGGATTAAGAGATGAAAAGCTGATTATTTGGGCCTTTAATTAGCCAAGAAATTCGTTTAGGATTTTTTTAGAGGTAAAAATACCAAAATAACCCTTTTTAATGTTTTCTCGTCGGCTAATTTGTCACTGCACTGTATCAGGTTACTAAAATAGTCATAACTTTCTACTTGGAACTCGGATAGATGAAAAATTGGTGGCATTGGAAAACAAATTCAAATACCTTTAATTTGATAAGCTATGGATCACGTAACTCTTTATATTCTAAGAGATATGATTGTTTGAAGTTGACCTAAGTAAAATCTCATATTGATACTCAATTGGTAAGAAAGTTTTCAACCCAACTTTGTACTAGGGGATTCTAGTGACCTTAATTGATATAAAAAATCAATCCCTCACTAAAGAATTGACCTTAACACCTAAGAACAATTAAGAATCACTCAGTATGATCTTATTAACAAATGAAGAGTGATTATAGTCTTAACTTAGAAATTTCCAGGGTGTTACATGGTAAGTACTCCTTCTTCTTAATCAGAGATCTCGAGTGTCAATCCTTTGAGTATGAAGTAAACTTTGGTAGCAAACGCTTTACCACCAAATGTGGGACATTGTGATGCTAATCAGGATTTAATAGGTTCCAATGCAGGTACTGGAAACCATGTGGAAAATAAAAAAATGTAAAAAATCCTTTTGTTGAATGTTTACATGTGCACACCTAAAGTTCAAAAACATAGTTATCAGTTAAGGCCAAACTAAAGAACATATTTATGTTTCTGAGTAATTGTTTTGAAATTTCTAGTCTAGTTTGTCCAAGGTCCTCTTAAAGCATAATGGAGTCTAGCTTCAGTGACTAACAAGGTGCTTAATCAGGGGACCACAATATAGAATGTTTCCAGCTTGACTTGTTTTGATTTTTAACTCTTCAAAAGAATTACCAGGAATATGGTGCAATATTTTGCAGAGATAGAAAGAGTGCAATTGTTTGACTTTGCTGAATGATACTGATATTAAGCCAAAAGAAAATAATAATGGAACCAGTCAACTTAATCTATTAGTGTTACAGCCATATACTTGCTACAGATCTTCAAAATTCACCTCACCTGAACATATATATGTATGCATTTACAAGTTTTGTAAATTGAGTATCTTTCTGAATATTCAAGATTGGAATTTTCCGTATATGCATTTACAAGATTTGTAAAGATCATTCATATATAGAAAGGGCATACCCCATTTTAAATTAAAAAAATGAAGAAAATGCTTATAGTCTCCCAGATTACAAGACAAAAAGTAAGAACAAAAATTATGGTAAGAAATTTACAACTGGAATCATCATAATCTCAAAACCTTTTCCTATTCCAACAATGGTTCGGCACACGCGGGTCATTAATAGGTTTAGGCTTTTGATGAAAGTCCACCATTAAAATCCGTCTTTTGGCTTCCCTTTGATCTACTAACCTTTCCTTAAATTTCCTCTTGCTTGATTCAAATTTCTTCTTCACTATCGCTCTGTGTTTCTTTTTGCATTGGTCTTGCAACTGCAGAGCTTTGTGATTATTCTTACATTGTTTTTGTACTTGAATTGCAGTTGCTTTGTTTTGGATGAGGAGGAGGAGCAACTTCTTCATTCATCTTCATCAACGATGACTGAATGCTCTTTGTTTTACCAGTGGTGCACTATTTTCTCCTGTATTTGGTAAGGGTTTGTTGTGCACCTTCTCCATATTCTTCAAACCTTTGTGGCTCTGCTTGTCTCTGCCAAGGTACTTCCTGAAATAATTAAGAAAAGAGTAATTTGTTTAAGATGATCAATCACAATTCACGTCCCTTTCTTAATTATATACACCTTAATTCTATGATTTTTAGAATGTTTTTCCCCTTTTCCACTAATGTTTAGGACTGCCCACTAATTTAGAAATGTTTTCCCTTTTCCAATATTGTTTAGGACTGCCAAAAATTTAGAAATTTTTCCCCTTTTCCAATATTTTTTAAAACATCCCACAAATATACTTTTCTTATATGATTTAGGAGTACGCTGCCTTGCAACCTTGAGATATGAATAGTTTCAAAACACCAAGTTTGGATACGTATATTTTAGGGCTTGTTTGATATAAGTGATAAGAGATAATTAATTACAGGATTAATTTAATAATGAATTTATCCCGTGTTTGTTTGGCATAAAAACACAGGATCCGTAATTTTAGGTTTATTTTTGTCCACATTGAGGATGGAATAACAATCATGTCCTATGATAATTAATCTCAAATTAACTTATTCCCGAAATAAATAGAGCCCTTAAACTAATGCATAACTAAGTTGTTTGGATGAAGTTTGCAGCCATGGTTTGTATCCTCAATTGGAGCAAATTCATTATTCGGTGTTAATAACATTTGTGATTTTTAGTGGTATTATTTGCAGGGTCTGAGCTAGAATATGAGTTGGGGGTTTGGCCGAATCTAGTAACTTTTTTTCAAATTCTATATTTGTCTTTAAAAAGTAATGAATATATATGAACTATTAATTTAGAAGCAATAACTTAGACGGACTAGGATTCCAAACAAGAAACATCAAATCAGAGTTTTACTTTTTGTATTATTTTTACCTCTACGATTTGCATTATACTTTTGGAAATAATTTTGTATTTTTCTAAGAATGTTGGTGTCACGATTCAAGTAGTCACCCTAAACGTGATCGTCATTAGGATTTACTAATGGCCCCAAGCGAACTCTTGACATGGCATGCTATAAGGTTGAACACTGATTTATGCGGAAGATGAGGAATAATCAATAATGGTTTGAACTTTTGAAAATAAAATAGTCTTTATAATCAAATACAGGAACAAATCTCAAATTCATGATATGTCAACTTTTCAATTTATTGGTTGATAAAGTTGAATTAATGTTTCAATAAAAATTATAGAAAAACTACCTAATTACATAAAAATTTCTACCATCTGTATTAATTCTCCTTATATAGTTAAAATAATTTATACCTCCGCTCACTTCATCAACTATATTTATTTTGTCCTCCAATAGTTATCAAAAAAGGAAGTTTCTAAATTTCCAATGATAAGTTGTATACTTCATCGGTCTCTTTTTATTTGTCACAGTTTGCTTTACAAGTGTCAATTTAATTTATTTTTTGAGTTTATTTTAATTGGAAAATTCAATATTTTTAATGTACAATTTAGATATTCGAAAAAATATATAAAAATACTATAAATTTCAATCTTTCTCCATATTAATATGATCAAAAAATGAAGATAAAATTAGGCACTTTTGATGTGTACCTTGTAAGTCCAAATTAATGGAACAATCTAAAAAATGGTTCAAAAAAAACAGCAAGAAAAAGCATTAATCTCTACATTCTTAGGCACAACATGCAAAAGTGTTACTTTTCAAGTTGCGGAGGAAGAAAATTAATTCATTGGGCATGAAATGTGTTGGCACAAGAGATAAACAAAGAAAATATAATAAGAAGAGAAGCAGAGAGAAACTTGAGTGTTTATTATTACTTCAGAAAACTAGCGTACAAGACTTTAAATAGTACTTGGAAAACAACAAACTAAGAGAGAAAATAGGGCACTATCCCATGACCTGCTAATTGACTAACTTCAGCTAAATTAGGACTCCTAATGCTAGTAAACTGAAAAATTAAAAGGCTCCTAAAAGTATTGACAATAACTTATGACTTTTGAATCTGTCAACTAACAAAATGAGTTAAAACAAAGATGATAAATATACAATACTTAAATTCTAAATTGTCAACTAAAACTCAGATTAAAAGATAAAGAAGACAAAGTTTAGAGCTCAAGCAAGAGTAACAAATTACAGCCCTGTTTCATTCAATTGCATCATCTTAAGTTCATTTTTGTATTGCTCCATGGTAAACACGACCAAATTCAGAAAATTGTCAACTGTTCTGTCCATCATTTTATTTTTTAGATCCTTATATATTGAAATACACACATGTTGAACCATGACATTTCACGGAACAACAAATACAAACACGTTGAAGTTTGGGGAGAGTATACTGCACGCAACCCTTACCATTAAGAGGTAGAGAGACTATTTCTGATAATTAACTAGTATTAAAAGGTACTAAAAGTAAAGCCACACCCCTTGTTACAGTTTTTTCCACGACTAACAAATGGAAGTACATATTACTTGCTTCAACGCATCCATCAAATATAATATATCATATGTGTGATAATTCTTTATTTTGATCAAGTATAGTCACTATAATTAAGTTCCAAAACAACAAATAAATATAAATTTACCAATTCAATAGATATAGAAAGAATAGATATAAACCATACGTACTACACTAAGAATTGAAATCTTAACACGCATCGTATGCTCACCATTCTCTTCAATTCCAAAAGAAGTTGTGTAACAAGAGTATAAATCTGAACAATTTTTCCCTTGTTGTTGTTGTTGCATTAATAATTTGAGGTTGTCCATTGTTTTTGTTGTTGTTGCACTAATAATTTGAGATTCTCCATCGACTTAAAGAGCATAGATGTGTCGTATTGAGCCATACAACCCATCAACAAAAAGTGTATCATTTTCTGAAGATTATAATGGCCCTAAATAACTACAATTATACAAAAAAAACCTAAAAACATTTGACAGCGCGCAAGTCATTCGTAGATTCTAATAGAATTTCAGTTTGCTTGAGAAAATCCTCAAGGGTGATATTGTTGAAATTCTTGGGAATTGATGAAAAATTCCTTGTGTCCAGATGAGATGTATTTTCCTTTGGATAAATCTTCAAGAAACTTTTTATCATCTATCTATATCTATCTATATTACCTTAAAAGCATCAACTCCTAAGTTGAATGTTAAATTAGTATAATATCCCTAACTTAGGTTATGACTTTTTCGATGAGTTGTGACTTATTTTTCCAATAAGTTGTGACTTTTTCGATAAGTTGTGTCTTTTCCGATAAGATTTATCTTGAGGTACCACTATTCTGATGAAGTAAGTCGTTCTATCCTAAGAGGGTATATTCCATAACCTTGAGTACATGAGGAAAATAATTTTGATGATATAATAATTATTTTTTTGCTTAATATATACATCAGTATGTAATGTTTCAATTTATGAAGTTAACATGATGTAGTCTAAAACAATTTATTTTTCTTAACAATTTCTCTTCTGATGTACATATATTCTTCTGAATATCTTTTTCCAAAATTTAGAGAATTTCTCCATGGAATTCATCATCAGGTATGTGGGATTTCACTAGTGGGTTTCTTTCGCCCATTAGGTCCCTAGAATTTAGTCAGAATCTTGATTCCCTTGATATTATCTAGACCTAGGGTTTCTTGAATGTTAGAAATTGTTAGGTTTTAGCTGTTAGAATGATCCAAATCAGATTATCATGTTGTTGCTCAGTTTCATACATGAAATTCAGAACCCTAGTTATGTAGTTCCTTTAGTTCATGAATTACACATGCTAGGCCATCTATTTCAGTTATATACATGCTTCAGCTTACGAATGTCATATTATCAGATATAATAGTTGCATTCTTAGAGTTTGCATGTCAGAACATCGAGCTATCCATGTTTTACAGAATTCAGTCATAATGTGTTACATACATATTCAGTTGGGAGTAGACTTAACACCGATTTGGACTAGGCTTCAGCGTACCCGTATAGTCCCAGAACTACGTGCCTCCGTAGGTTGTAAGTCCCCTCTATGGGCATCATTTTAGTGATCACGCCAGTCATGCCTTTATACCTCTGGCAGGGTATATTAGGTCCTCTCGATGGGGCGTATACATCGGACTCCACATTTAGCTCATGTGGTTTTATGTCGGTTATTATAAGCTCTCACAGTACAGTCAGATTCTAGTGCATTGACCAGGTTATCAGTTACAATTCAGTATTCAGACTCAGCATATCATGTACTTGGTCATTGCATTCAGTTAGCTCAGTATTCAGTATATCTCAGTTATATCATTGCTCTTATTGCTTTGTTCAGTTATGATTATTGTTCAACTTTACTCTATCCTGCATGCTCAGTACCTTTCAAGTACTGACGTATACTTTGCGCTACATCTTCTCGTGATGTAGGTTCAGGTTCTCAGCTTCCAGATCACGCATAGATCGGTTCCCGATCTTCAGCTCAGCATCATTAGTGGTGAGTCCTTATTCTCCGAGGACAACAAACATTGTTACTTTGCTTTTAGTCTTAGTTTCAGTTTTGCTAGATTTAGCTGGGGCATGTCCCAACATTTCTAGTCAGTTAGAGGCTTTATTTCAGACATAGTTAGAATCAGCTTTAGTATTTGAGTTTGACTTTTCAGTTGTTGTTAAACTCTCTGCATTTATTTATTCAGATGTAGTATGGGTATTCCCCATCATTTCAGATTTATCTTATGATTAGCTTCCGCACAGTGTTTATTGAATCAGTAATCTATTTGTATGCTTATGTTATGCCAGCAGGGTTAGCTTGGGGTCACTCGTGATCGTAGGTCCTGTGTCCACGTCCTGGGGGTAGCTCAGGGTGTGAGAAACTTGGTATCAGAGCCAGGTTTAAGTGTCCTAGGATATCTGAAAAGCCGCACTAAGTAGAGTCATTTTCATGGGTGTGAAGTGCACCACATCTAATGAGGGGGAAGCTACGAAGTGTCTTAGGAAAGCCTCACTTTCTTGATATTCTTATCGTGCGTTGGTATGATCTCTCTCTAACTCATCATTATACGTTTCATATCATGCCTCCTCGTAGAGCTAATGCAAGGAATGCTAACACAGCTCATCCAGTCCCAGATCAGGAAGTTTTGAATGCAGAGTTTTGGAACGCTATCCAACTTTTGGCTCAGAGTGTGACTAACCAAAACAACTAGCAGGTTCCAGCTTTTGCAAATGGTAATGTTGGGTCAGCTGCAACTAGAGTTCGTGATTTTGTTAGGATGAATCCGCCTGAGTTCTTAGGATCGCAGATTGGTGAGGATCCCCAAAACTTCATAGATGAGGTCAAGAAGATCTTTGAAGTGATGCAAGTGACATGTAATCATAGGGTAGAGTTGGCATCCTATCAGCTTAAGGATGTCGCTCATATCTGGTATACTCAATGGAAAGAGAACAGGGGTACAGATGCAGCTCCTATCACTTGGGAATGCTTTAGTTAGACTTTTGTAGACAGGTTCTTCCCAAGAGAGTTGAAGGAGACAAGAGCTCAGGAGTTCATGAATTTGAGACAAGGTAACATGACAGTCCAAGAGTATGGACTCAAGTTCACCCAACACTCCAGGTATGCTCCTCACATGGTTGCCGGTTCCAGGGCTCAAATGAACAAGTTTCTGTATGGAGTGTCAGACTTGGTGAAAACAGAGTGCAGAAATGCTATGTTGCTGGAAAATATGAACATCTCTAGGCTTATGACTCATGCTCAGCAGGTTGAGGGAGATAAGCATAAGAAAATAGCTAAGGACAACAAGAAATCTAGAACAGGTAACTATGATACTCTCAACAGAAATTGGGTGGTGGAAATCGCTCTCAGTTTCAGCAGAAATCTTCAGCTCCGGCACCTTCATCAGCTAGTGTTCCATCCTCCAGGTTCCGACAGGATCAAAAAGGTAGGGCATCAGGCTCTAAGTCTCAGGGGAGTGTTTCAAGTGCTAGAACCTACCCAACTTGTCCTAAGTTTGGTAAGAACTATCCGGGCGAGTGTCTTGCAGGAAAGGAAGGTTGTTTTAGGTATGGTCAGACTGGTCACAGGTTGAGAGATTGTCCTTCTTCTAAGCAGGGTCAAGGAGGCAACAATGGTAAAGCTCAGTCCACAACTTCAGCAGCACCAACAGGTTGCCCGACTCAGCAGGGTAACTCATCTGGTACAGGTGGCTGTCAGCGCTAAAACAGGTTGTATGCTCTTCAGGCTCACCAGGATCAAGAAGATTCTCCTGATGTGGTCAATGGTACGTTACGAGTTTTTAACTTACATGTTTATGCTTTGTTAGATCCAGGGGCTACTATTTCCTTTGTAACTCCTTATATAGCAGTCAAATTAGATGTTAGTCCAAAAACTCTCTCAGAACCCTTCTCACGCTCTACTCCAGTAGGTGACCCAGTTATAGCTAGACGGGTATACAGAAATTGCCCTGTCACAGTCTCTCAGAAAGTCACCTCAGAAGATCTTGTAGAGTTAGAAATGGTAAACTTCGATATCATTCTAGGCATGGATTGGTTACATTCTTGTTATGCCTCAGTCGATTGTAGAACTAGGATTGTTCATTTTCAGTTTCCAGACGAACCAATCTTAGACTGGAAGGGCAGTAGCTTAGTGCTTATGGGTCGATTCATTTCTTAACTTAAGGCCAGAAAGATGATCTCTAAGGGTTATCTCTATCATCTAGTTCGGGTTAAGGATTCAAGCTCCGAAACCCCAACTCTTGAGTCAGTTCCAGTAGTTAATGAGTTCCCAAAAGTGTTTCCAAAAGATCTTCCTAAAGTTCCTCTCGAAAGGGAAATCGACTTTGGAATTGATCTCCTTCCAGATACCCAACCTATTTCTATTCCTTCTTACAGAATGGCTTCAGCTGAGCTTAAGCAATTGAAAGAGCAGTTGAAAGACCTTCTAGATAAGGGCTTCATCAGACCTACTATTTCACCATGGGGTGCCCAGTGTTGTTTGTGAAAAAGAAAGATGGTTCTCTCAGGATGTGCATTGACTATCGGCAGTTGAACAAAGTCACAATCAAGAATAAGTATCACATCCCCAGGATTGATGACTTGTTTGACCAACTTCAGGGTGCTAGTCATTTTTCGAAGATAGACCTCAGATCCGGTTATCATCAGCTCAGAGTCAGAG